>LR812543.1:39741229-39828729 GCA_903798195.1 Danio kyathit
TGCAGCTGAACAACAAAAAACTGACTGATCACCTCAGGTACACGTCATATGCTTTATTCAGTGATAAATGCTAATAATGTGAGTTTGAATGCCATTTTACCTGACGTTTATTGCCATACTACTGAAAACAGCAGCAGATAGTTCACCTCAGATCCTGAAAATAAAATAAACCGTTTGAAATTGAACTTCAGAACTGTGACTCACTGCAAGCCAACACATATATCAGTGATTCAGCATCTCCATTTAATAATGTTAAAGAGGTTTGATATGTATTAATTAGATTATAAATCTTACCATTTCGTTGGAGTGCAGCGAGTGCACTATTCTGTGCTTCTGAATGGCTGTATTTAAATTTCTGTCGCGTGTTATTTGGTGCAAACAGCCAAATTGTTTATCATTCTCGTCACGTAGCGTGTTGTTAGGACACAGGGTTACACTTTAACCCACTCACCTAATGTTTACATTTGTAATATTTATATCATTTGCTAATTAATAACCTCATGTGGAACTCTAAATCTGCGTCTCATTTCGGAGGCTGTTACTGTCCATCAGAGGTCGCGTTTTTGGTCGCGGACACATGCTTTGAGACTGAATGAATGAAATATGCTGTTTTCCACCAGGGCAACCCGGGGTGCTGAAATATAATTGGCTAAACTGGCATTGGGTGGGTTAAAAGAACCAAAGCAAAGACAGACATTCCAGCACGGAAAGCACATGTTCAAAGCAGAATATCTGACTTCAGCAGTGTTTTTCAGATAAACAAGAATGTTCACTTGGCATGTTTCTTAAATATTTGCAAGCATTTTATGGTATTTATATGCTTTAGAAGAGTCTTACAGCACCTTTAAACATAATGTAATGGAACAATACTTGAATGTTTGGTTCTAAAACATAAACTATACATTTAGGTGAGTTATTAAAACTATTATGTTTAGAAATGTGTTGAAAAAAAATATTCTCTCCATTAAACAGAATTTAGGGAAAAATAAACAGGGGGGTGAATAATTCAGGAGGGGCTAATAATTCTGAGTTTAACTGTATATAGGACAAACTCCGATTTGGTTGACCAATCAGAGGAAAAAGGGCGTTTCAGCACCGCCTACATGTGTATAATCAATTTTAAAGTCATTTATCTATTTTCCTACCCTAAAACAAAAAACGAAAAAAAATTTTTTTTTATTTGTGTGCTTGCATTACATTTTAGTCTTCTGAGGTGCAAGTAATTTATTAAATAAGAAAAAAGACCCACAATGGCTTCTCCTACTGCAGCAAATTCCTTTTTTTATTTGATATTTGGCGGCAGTTCATCTGGAAGTGACTAGGCATGGGACGATAACCGGTTTAAAGAATTGGAAAAGTCAAGGTTTTAAAACCTCTAATGTTTTCTGTTACACCGTTCCTTAGGTATACAGTATGTAAGGTTTTTGTTTTTGTTATGTGTTGTAAAGAAATCTGTGCTATTGAAACTAATGAACACAGCAGAAGTCAATTACTTATTTGAATTATTCAGCCTTAAGCCGCAGTCACACTAGAGTTTGAGCTTGCGAAATTCTGTCGTACGGCGCTGCGAAAAGAGGCGGGATTAAACAAGATGATTAGACATTAAAAAATCGAGCGATTGCTCCATGTTTTAAATTTCTGTTTGGAGAGGTCATGTTTTGATCCTGGATTGGTCTCACGCAGTCAAGTGATGCAATTTCCCAGGTCAGAGTTCACCAAGCTTGAACTTTGCACCGCAGTGAAATGCGAAACTCGACGCATGACCCTGTGTTTCCGAACTGACACATTCGCGTGCGTATGAATAGAAGTCTATGGGGAGTAAAGTCCAGTGTGACCGCGGCTTTACATGTTTATTGTTCCAAAATGTTATAAATGTTTCCTAAAAAAAACATTGTGTGGAAAGTTTTTTTTTTTTTTTACCCAGACATTTAAAAAAGGAACTTATTTTAGAGCAGCAATCACAATACCATGACTTTTATCTTAGGTTGTCATACTGTCAGAAACTTAAACCGGCCCATGCCTAAAAGTGACAATTTTGTTCTCTTGGATGGAAATAGTGCTTTATTTGTGAATGTTTTATGCGATATTAATAAGTCTAATTCGCTCGTTTATGTGTTTGGAAACATGGCTATTGTATTTAATTGAAATTAAAAGCCTTTCCAATGTGCTGGAGATCAGAAAGCAAAAAGATTTGATCCAATAATCATGCCCCTTACACTGCTGCTGCTAAGTGGGCATCGTTTGTAATTTTGACTGTCCCAAAAAGTCACTGGTGGGCGGAGTTAGTGGATATAGCCTCTGACACCTGGAATGAGTAATAGACTGTTTTTTTTGAGCAACAGCCCCAACACTCAACCCAACTCCTATAATAAAACTGGTTATAAATCTCAGGGTTTTACTGGTGTGTAATGGACCCCGGCGCGCTTTCAATCAGTTATGCTCCCTTTCCTCGCTCACAGCAAAGCGAGACTGGGATGTTCTTGACCTCTGACCTCAGCGTTCCTCAGCGTCGGGCCAGGAATCCGGTTTGTCCTCTTCACCTCGTTCCGGGCCAGACTCGCCGCTCCTGGAGACTCCATTAGGAAGTCCAGCGTGTCCTTGGAAGTCTCCTCTCTTTTTCATCCCAACTTCTCGCTTGTCTTCCGACGTTCCTCTCTCTCGTCTCCCTCATTTTTTCCTTCTCCCGAAAGTAGGCCGGAGGTTATTACGCCGAATTTGATATACCCGTTCGGCGGAGCACCTTGTCAAGACACAAACAATAGATAAAGCCCGAAATATAACGCGAGGTAAGAAACGCTCGGAGAATATTCCCCTTAGAGATCGGAACATTTGTCTGCATACATTTGCAAAGAATTCAGCCGGAGCTAGAGCGAGTGGAGGTCACGAGGAAAAGGAGTCTATTTTCATACATGTTGAAGTCAACTCTCTTCCTGTAGGAACTCTAGAAAGGGGCTCTATTGTTCCAGCCAGACTCGGTTTGGGTTTTTTCGGGCGAACATCTACATCTAGAACGGGTCCATGCTATTGTTAGCGCTGCTTGTGGTCAGTCGCAGTGTTTAGATCTGAGCTTTCTTGCGTAACATTGCAGCTTTTCAGAGCCAAGTGCTAAGACGCTGAGGAACAAACAGATGTTGACGGTTGCGTAATTGGTGGAAAGCGACAGCGAGTTTTTCTAATGTCGAACAGCGGTGCGATCAAAAGGTTTTAATTTGGGGTGACCCCCTGTACGTCTGGCAGGCTGTCTGAACGCCGCTGCTGACAAATTACAGGTGCTGTTTGGACTGCAGAGATGTACAGAGAGGAGATCACCTCACAGGTAGAGCTGAGAAACCAGAAGTACAACTATAGAGCTCTAGTCATTTTTCAAGCATCAGAACAAAAAGTGTCATTTTTGTACAGTAGTCCTTTTTGTCTTGCATAATGTTATGCATTTTTATTATTATTTATTCATTCATTTTCCTTCGGCTTAGTCTATTTCAGAGGTCGCCACAGCGGAATGCACCACTAACTATTCCAGGATAGGTTTTACAAAGCGGATGCCCTTCCAGTCTTAAGCTAGTATTGGAAAACACCCATACACACTCATTTACACACACACTCACACATGGATAATTTCAGTTTATTCAATTCCCCTATAGCTCATGTCTTTAGACTGTGGGGGAAACCGGAGCACCCAGAGGAAACCCATGCGAACACGCAATGCTAAGAAATTCCAACTGGCCCAGTCGGGACTCAAACCAGCGACCTTTTTGCTTCTTGCCACCGTGCCGCCCCTATAATAATTCAATATTATTCAAAAGTTTATTTAGCAAGAAATCTTAGCAAATCCCACTTAAAAACATACTATAGTAAACAGGGGCGTCGCTAGGGGGAAAGAGTTAGGACTATTCTAAAGGCCTACACTGTTTTGGGGCCCCCAGAGATACTATTTGGGGCCCACCAGAATATCCCCCATATCAGATATCCATGGGTGGGTATCCCCCATATCCACCTCCCCTGCGTTCTACAATTTCGTCCACTAAACCCACCCACACCCGGTTTACAATTTTGTTCTCGCTATCCTCCCCCCCACACCCCCATGCTCTTCAATTTCATCTTAAACTGAACACCTCCGACCACCCCTACACCCCCCCACCCCTGGCCCCGAACATCCCCAGTCTTCACTTTAGCACTATCACAATGCCTTCCATAGGGCCTTCATAGAGCCCACTACAGTAAATACTGTAGTGTTTTGAACCATGCTGTAGTAGAATACTTGTTTTAATCTGTTGTGGTAATCTGGTGTGTATTTAATACAGTTTAACGGTTGTCTATATTTTGATGCTGTATCATTCATTAACAAAGAGTTCTAGATAAGTTATACAGTATAACAGAATGGTCCCCAGGCTACGGACCGATACTTAATTTGTGTAGCTGAATACTGTTAGACTTCCCAGAAAATGCTAGTCAAACTGTCTTGTATAACTGTATTAATATCGCAATACTTATTGCAGAAAAATTAAATATTGCAATATCAGATTTGTTTAATATTGTGTAGGCCTAATATTTACGCTATACACATGTTCTCCCCATGTTGGCGTAGGTTTCTTCCGGGTGCTCCAGTTTCCCTCACAAAGACATGCGCTAAAGGTGAATTGGGTAAACGAAGTTGTCCGTAATGTATGAGTGTGTATGAATGAGAGTGTATACTGCAATGTGGCTGGAATGGCATTCACTTCGTAAAACATATGCTGGTTCATTCCGCTGTGGTGACCTCTGAAATAGAGTCGAATGAATGAATGAATGAATATACAGTAGGTACTGTAAGGTCAATACAGTTTATTGTTGACCTCACTGCAGTTTGCTAATTAAATTAGCCAGCAGTTTATAATATATTGGAAATAAACGTGTACCAAATTCCTCTGTTCACACTTAAGAATCATAGCACATGGTGGGCAATTTAACCAAACAAATCCATTTCCTTCTTTAATTGCCAAAACCAGCTCTTAGATTTGTTAATTACATTCACTCTTACTGCATTATATAAAATCCATCCTAGTCGCGCAGTTTGGACTTATGTTTAGGCTTGTTAACGTAAATCTGTCACATGTAATGACGCTAAATTGTCTAAAAAAAATTATTTTGTGCCATTTTATAATTACACTTTTGGCAGCGGTTTCTCCTGCACTGAATTTAACAACCCCACAAAGCCATGATATTCATGTCGAACGTGACATTTTAATTGGAGTAATATTCCCATTAATTGGCCAAATGGATATGGGAAGTCTGTTAGGGGGAAGGTGCACTGGGAGAAGAGTGATTCAGAATTTAATCTGTTGTGGTAATCTGGTGTGTATTTAATACAGATTAACGGTTCTCTATATTTTGATGCTGTAGCATTCATTAACAAAGAGTTCTAGATAAGTTATACAGTATAACAGAATGGTCCCCAACCCCCAGGCCACGGACCGGTACTTAATTTGTGTAGCTATATACTGTTAGACTTCCCAGAAAACTGTCAAATAATGCTAGTCAAACTGTCTTGTATAACTGTATTATTATCGCAATACTTATTGCAGAAAAATTAAATATTGCAATATCAGATTTGTTTAATATTGTGTAGGCCTAATATTTACGCTATACACATGTTCTCCCCATGTTGGCGTAGGTTTCTTCCGGGTGCTCCAGTTTCCCTCACAAAGACATGCGCTAAAGGTGAATTGGGTAAACGAAGTTGTCCGTAATGTATGAGTGTGTGTGAATGAGAGTGTATACTGCAATGTGGCTGGAATGGCATTCACTTCGTAAAACATATGCTGGTTCATTCCGCTGTGGTGACCTCTGAAAAAGAATCGAATGAATGAATATAGGTACTGTAAGGTCAATACAGTTTATTGTTAACCTCACTGCAGTTTGCTAATTAAATTAGCCAGCAGTTTATAATATATTGGAAATAAACGTGTACCAAATTCCTCTGTTCACACTTTAGAATCATAGCACATGGTGAGCAGTTTAACCAAACAAATCCATTTCCTTCTTTAATCGCCAAAACCAGCTCTTAGATTTGTTAATTACATTCACTCTTACTGCATTATATAAAATCCATCCTAGTCGCGCAGTTTGGACTTATGTTTAGGCTTGTTATCGTAAATCTGTCACATGTAATGACGCTAAATTGTCTAAAAAAATTATTTTGTGCCATTTTATAATTACACTTTTGGCAGCGGTTTCTCCTGCACTGAATTTAACAACCCCACAAAGCCATGATATTCATGTCGAACGTGACATTTTAATTGGAGTAATAGTCCCATTAATTGGCCAAACGGATATGGGAAGTCTGTTAGGGGGAAGGTGCACTGGGAGAAGAGTGATTCAGAATTTAATCTGTTGTGGTAATCTGGTGTGTATTTAATACAGATTAACGGTTCTCTATATTTTGATGCTGTAGCATTCATTAACAAAGAGTTCTAGATAAGTTATACAGTATAACAGAATGGTCCCCAGGCCACGGACCGGTACTTCATTTGTGTAGCTGAATACTGCTAGACTTCCCAGAAAACTGTCAAATAATGCTAGTCAAACTGTCTTGTATAACTGTATTAATATCGCAATACTTATTGCAGAAAAATTAAATATTGCAATATCAGATTTGTTTAATATTGTGTAGGCCTAATATTTACGCTATACACATGTTCTCCCCATGTTGGCGTAGGTTTCTTCCGGGTGCTCCAGTTTCCCTCACAAAGACATGCGCTAAAGGTGAATTGGGTAAACGAAGTTGTCCGTAATGTATGAGTGTGTGTGAATGAGAGTGTATACTGCAATGTGGCTGGAATGGCATTCACTTCGTAAAACATATGCTGGTTCATTCCGCTGTGGTGACCTCTGAAATAGAGTCGAATGAATGAATATAGGTACTGTAAGGTCAATACAGTTTATTGTTGACCTCACTGCAGTTTGCTAATTAAATTAGCCAGCATTTTATAATATATTGGAAATAAACGTGTACCAAATTCCTCTGTTCACACTTTAGAATCATAGCACATGGTGAGCAGTTTAACCAAACAAATCCATTTCCTTCTTTAATCGCCAAAACCAGCTCTTAGATTTGTTAATTACATTCACTCTTACTGCATTATATAAAATCCATCCTAGTCGCGCAGTTTGGACTGATGTTTAGGCTTGTTATCGTAAATCTGTCACATGTAATGACGCCAAATTGTCTAAAAAAATTATTTTGTGCCATTTTATAATTACACTTTTGGCAGCGGTTTCTCCTGCACTGAATTTAACAACCCCACAAAGCCATGATATTCATGTCGAACGTGACATTTTAATTGGAGTAATATTCCCATTAATTGGCCAAATGGATATGGGAAGTCTGTTAGGGGGAAGGTGCACTGGGAGAAGAGTGATTCAGAATTTAATCTGTTGTGGTAATCTGGTGTGTATTTAATACAGATTAACGGTTCTCTATATTTTGATGCTGTAGCATTCATTAACAGAGAGTTCTAGATAAGTTATACAGTATAACAGAATGGTCCCCAACCCCCAGGCCACGGACCGGTACTTAATTTGTGTAGCTATATACTGTTAGACTTCCCAGAAAACTGTCAAATAATGCTAGTCAAACTGTCTTGTATAACTGTATTAATATCGCAATACTTATTGCAGAAAAATTAAATATTGCAATATCAGATTTGTTTAATATTGTGTAGGCCTAATATTTACGCTATACACATGTTCTCCCCATGTTGGCGTAGGTTTCTTCCGGGTGCTCCAGTTTCCCTCACAAAGACATGCGCTAAAGGTGAATTGGGTAAACGAAGTTGTCCGTAATGTATGAGTGTGTGTGAATGAGAGTGTATACTGCAATGTGGCTGGAATGGCATTCACTTCGTAAAACATATGCTGGTTCATTCCGCTGTGGTGACCTCTGAAATAGAGTCAAATGAATGAATATAGGTACTGTAAGGTCAATACAGTTTATTGTTGACCTCACTGCAGTTTGCTAATTAAATTAGCCAGCAGTTTATAATATATTGGAAATAAACGTGTACCAAATTCCTCTGTTCACACTTTAGAATCATAGCACATGGTGAGCAGTTTAACCAAACAAATCCATTTCCTTCTTTAATCGCCAAAACCAGCTCTTAGATTTGTTAATTACATTCACTCTTACTGCATTATATAAAATCCATCCTAGTCGCGCAGTTTGGACTTCTGTTTAGGCTTGTTAACGTAAATCTGTCACATGTAATGACGCTAAATTGTCTAAAAAATTATTTTGTGCCATTTTATAATTACACTTTTGGCAGCGGTTTCTCCTGCACTGAATTTAACAACCCCACAAAGCCATGATATTCATGTCGAACGTGACATTTTAATTGGAGTAATATTCCCATTAATTGGCCAAACGGATATGGGAAGTCTGTTAGGGGGAAGGTGCACTGGGAGAAGAGCGATTCAGAATTCACAATTCCTGAATTAGGATTCATCAGCTTCGTTTTTGTGGCTGTTCGCGGCCAGGGAGCACGCCGTCTCAGCGGAACCGCCAGCTCACATTGTCTTCATTAAAAGCGATTAAGGAATAGGTCAGTTTTGGTCTGCTCGGCTGGTTTGAACACTCTACGGCGGATCCTCGGAAATGTCTTCATCTTCATCTGTTTGGGGTCTGTGGGTCTGGTTAGGCAGTCAGGCAGGAAACCAAAGCTGTCAGGGCTTTTTTTTTCTTCTACTCTCCATGTATGCATGTCTGATTTTATGTCATAGCGAGTCAAAGCAGAACATTTTCTGCCTTTTTGAGTTTGTTTTGAGCATATGCGTAGCAGTGTGATGATAACATTACCATTTCCCTGAGCTGCTTAGATTGAACAAGCAGTATAGTGCGTTTGAATGTTAATCAGAAGTATCATTATCTTTTTGGAATTGGTGATGAATTGGTTTACATAGGGCACCATATGGGATGCGGCCCCGTTGTACAAGCTGTCCGGAGAGAGGCCTGACACACACTAACAATAAATGCGAAATTAATTTTTCAGGGCAGGTTGGCCACCTGTCTGCTAGGATAGAGACTAGGGTTGGCCATTTGGTATGGGCAGAGAGAGAAAGGGCGCCTGTGGGAACCAGGTGGGCATAAAAGTTGCCCCATATGCCGGCCATTCTTTTTTTTTTTTTGAAGGGCGGACACATTGTATCTGTCCAACGCAAGGACAAACCTATCAATGACGTTCTGTTGGAGTAGTTGACACTTGCAGTAATAAATATGATTCCAAATCTCACGACAGTGACTGCACTTACTAATTTAGTAAATGTTGTCATTTTGTAAAATTGCTTAGTTTAGTAGAATGTATGAATTTGGTTGTTAATATTTATTTTAGGACTGGGCAAACGTATGTGTTATTGTGGTAATATATTAATTAAGGAGCACTGACAATTATTTCATTGCACATTAGCACATTTTTGTATCCTTTCAATCATTCATTCTTTCGTTCATTTTCATTTTTGGCTTTTTAATCAGGGGTCGCCACAGCAGAATAAACCGCCAACTTATCCAGCATATGTTATTACACAGCAGATGCCCTTCCAGCCACAACCAAGCACTGGGAAACACCCATATACTCTTGCATTCACTCACATAAACTACAGCCAATTTAGCTTATTCAATCATACCGCATGTCTTTGGACTGTCGGAGAAACCGAATCCCCTGGACGAAACCTATTCGAACATGGGGAGAACATGCAAACTCCACACAGAATTGCCAGCTGACCCAGCCAGGGCTCGAACAAGCGACCTTCTTGCTCTTGAGGCACCACCGTGTCGCCGCTACACAGTTTCACAGGAGGTGGTTACTGGGTTGGGATAAACGTCATCATAAATCTCGACCAATGAGAAGATTTGTGTGAGCCTAAAGGCTGATTTATATTTCTGCGTTGAGTGATCGACGTGACGTACGGCGCCTGCCTTCCGCGTAGTCATGCATTTATACTTCTGTGCGCTGTTTGTGTTGCTCTGCAATAACATTTCCAAAACGCTAGCCGGCAGTTGGTTTTTATGTTCGTAAAGGTTGTTCGTAGGTCGTAAGCTCTCTGTAAAGCCGTGCGTATAGACTCATTGAATGACGTAATATCCAATATGAAGCATCGTTCGTTAAACTGCTTTATTAAATTCTGCAACTAATGCATTCATATATAACTGTCCTATGAAAATGAAATGACAAATTATATTTGTATAGTACATTACATTACAGTCAGTCACTAAAAAGAGACAGTGCACATAGCTGCATCGCGAGCTGTGAATGCATGCCAAGTGAAGTTTATTTATAAACTAATTTCAAGAGGATCACGTGCTTATGATTGCTTGCGGCTGGTCCAGCGTTATTCAATTTATAATTCATCAATCAGACGATTCCTAAGCCCCTATAAATACCCTAAGTTCCATATCACAGCCATCTTCGTTTGAAAGAATCCCCTCTTCCACCCCTACTCCTCCTCCTTTCCTAGATGGGTGGCACGGTGGCCCAGTGGTTAGCACTGTTGCCTCACAGCAAGAACCTCACTGATTCTAGTCCTTACCAAGCCAGCCGACGTTTCTGTGTGGAGTTTACACGTTCTCCCCGTGTTCACGTGGGTATCCCCCGGGTTCCCCTGTTTCCTCCCACCGTCCAAAAACATGCAACTTAAGTTAATTGATTAATCCAAATCAGCACCATAGACATGCTCCTAGTAAGTAGTTATCTCTTAAGAGCCATCACTATCTGTTCATTAGCTACTACAGCAGGGGAGTTCTCGAGATCTACCTGAGCTCAAACTCCCGTCTCGCCTTGCAAACAGGAGGGAGCCCCGTCTCGAGGATCTTATGAGCTCAGGGCTCTCTCCCGGAACAGCATGCCAAACGAGATTTATAATCGATCATCAGCTAAGTGTGAACTCTTGAAATACACACGAAGGTATCAAAACATTAAACTTTAATTTTGTGTGACCAAAATATTCCCATATTGCGCATGTGCTGTTTTTCTTTGATATTAATTAGTCTAATAATGCTTCTGAAGCAGCAGACGCCATCATCTCACTTTCCCACGCTTTCCTGTTTGTTTGTTTGTTTGTTTGTTTGTTTGTTTTTATTGTTGCCATTCTGCATAGTTTGGTTGCGCAATTCTGACTGGGCTGAATGAAAGTGTGCTCACTCAGTTTGCTAGTGAGACTATTACACACAGACGCCATGCACACATTTGCTCTGGGCGAGGGAAATTAAATAATACATGTTTTATATCACAGCCTCGAATAGTTCGGACTGCTGAGCGAATCATTGGTACATCCCTCCCTACTCTCCAAGAACTGTACTTATCCAGAGCGAGCAGAAGGGCTGCCAAAATCACTCTGGACCCCTCACACCCAGCACACTGCCTGTTTGAACTTTTACCTTCTGGTCGACGCTACAGAGCACTGCGCACCAGAACAGCCCGACACAGAAACAGTTTCTTCCCTCAGGCAATCCATCTTATGAACACTTGATGATATTAATTGTGGAGCCAACATCACTACCTGTTATACACCTTTTTTTTTAGACACACATACACATATTTAACAACACACTTTACATGCCAATTTGCACATAACAGCTGCACATATTATGTTGTATATAGTAATATAGCTGTACATACACTTGTCAATTTGTATATTTGCATTCACTTTTTAAAATATATTTATTGTCTGTTTTTTAGTCCTGTCTGTAATTTCTGTTGCACTGTAGAAGCTCTGTCACGAAAACAAATTCCTCGTATGTGTGAACATACCTGGCAATAAAGCTCTTTCTGATTCTGATTCTGATTCTTGCGATTTAATCGCAATCGCACAACCTTATAGGAACTAAGAACCATGAAAATGTAAAGATTGTGGCAGTGGCAAATAGCTTGGGTTTTAGACTTAATTTGATTACATTAATACTTAAGATTGACAATATGCTATAATTGGGAAAATGCTATATTGGGTATTGGGAATATGCTATAAAAACACCTCAGTTGTTCAAATTGTTATTACACTTTTTTTCCATATAGCAGAAAAATTATGCAATACGCTACTTTTGAATTCCTTGCTGAATTTTGAATATGAGATTGCAAATAATCGCAATTAATTGCAGGAAAATCTGACGATTAATTATGATGTAAAATTTGAATTGTTTTCCAGCACTAATTTATTTATTACTGTCCAAGTAAATCGTTTTATAATTCATGGTCAAATGTTTTCCGTTGTATTTTTGAAATTGACGGTACCTAAACAATCCCTATTTACAAGGAACCAAAATGTCTGTGCACATATATCATATAGTCTTAACATACATATATCTTATACCATATATATAGTATATGGTTTTGTCGATTTGGTTTGTCAAGTACTCTTAGAGGCCTACACACTGAACATGTATTATGCATGCTGTGCATTCAGTTGTGATATCACTTTCATAATCATGTACACTTCTCTCTGCTCTCAAAATGCTGTCATTAAACCATTATTTTGTTTTATTCCTGTAACATTTTTGTAAGGAAACCGGGCTGACATGCAGTATAATCCCTGGGCAAACTTCTGCATTTCTGATATGGAGAATTTGGAAACTGAGGTCCAAGGCCTGTTAAGTTAGGCAAAAAAATAATAATTGCTGGCTTTTTGGTAATTCATATTTACAATTTTTAAATCAGGGATTAATTTTTAAAATAATTCCTTACACATATCTAGAAAGACAAATGGGAGCTGTTTGTGTAGAATGACCTGGTATAGGCAAGACTGGAATGAAAGCGTGTGATTTCCGTTCTACAAGCGCTGAGTGAGTCAACAGACGGAAGGAACACCTGGGAGAAAGAGAGGGAGGCAGGGAGCATGTCAGGCAGAGCGGCACATATTGGTGCAGTCTCGGAGAGACTGGTTTCACTCAACCGTCTCTTTGAATCAGAGGGCGAGAGAGAACAGCTCTTCACAGTCATTTGTCTTCCTTAATCATACAGCGTGGTGCGTTTTCCGAGACGGGCCGTGACGCGGGTTTATGGGCACATCTGTGCCGTTTGGGCTGAATGAAACCTGTCCATCCCTAGTCCCACTGGGAGGCCTGATCTCGAGAATCTTGCGAACGTCCTGTGTAAAGCATATGCTCTGTTTTGCAGATGGTACAAGTTTTGAGAATATAAAGTCATCCTTGTTGTATAATAACTAGTGCTGAGCAAGGAATTACAATTTTAAATTGGGATTAATCGAATGTTTTTTTCTATGGTCTTATATTCTTATACGCAAAATAAACAATGGAAACAGTAGTAAAAGAAGTGCATTAACACTTTAAACAACTGAGGTGTTTTTATAGCAGTATTCCCTGTACATATTAACAGTTACAAAATGTATTAAACATTAATCCAATCAAATCTAAAACCAAAGCTATTTGCTAATTTAAGCTTATTCAAGTGATCTTTACATCAGAGGTTCTCAGTTCCTGTCCTTGCACCACGCTGTTCTCGGATAACCAGCTTTATAGATGAGAGCTTTATGGATGAACTGTGTTCATAATTACAGAAATACAGTGTTCACTACTCACTACTTGCCTGAACACGGGAAATCTTTACTTCACTTTAGCAGCGTATTTATTATAATATGCTGGGTTCACACCAAACGCAAAATTAAGTATTTGCATATTCGTAAATATTGGCAAATCATGAGGAATGCGTGATGCATTTGCTGCAAATTTGCCACAATCATTGAATTGCTCAATTTTCTTGAAGTAAAACATCTTAGGAGTAAACTAGAGTGACCCACGTTTAGTGTGAACCAGCATTAGGCCCATCTCATTGGTTGAGATGTGAAATGACATCCATCCCAGACAAGTACAGTTCAACATCCCAGCCCTCCTGGTGAGCAACAAATTTATAAAATAATAAAAAAATATTAATAAACACCTTGTTAATAATTGTTGGTCTTAATAAATACATTTCTTGACTTAACCAATAATAAATTAACTTACCCAGGTCTAGTAATTTTGTTCTTTATTGCAAGCATCTTTCTTTATTGCAAGAGTGAGCAATTCTTTTCCTAGACTCCACCTTCTTATAGAGTTCATTTCCAACCTACTCTCACTACCCTCCAGCCTGAAATTTCTACCCTGAAAACCTTGATTAGTTAATTAAGGTGTGTTTAATTAAAGCATCATCTGAACTCTGTAAGAAAGAGGCATCTCCCAGAGTAGGCTTAGACCCCTTTGCAGAAAGCTGGTCAAACACTTTGAAGATTCAACATAAAAATTTTGGTCCACTTTGCACCATCCACGGATCAGGCAATTTGAGGTTTTTCCGCAATAATTTCTACAGTCAGCAAATCTATGGTCTCACCCAAAACCATCTAGAGTAAGGGTGCCCAATCCGGTTCCTGGAGATCTACCTTCTTGAAGAGTTTAGCTCCAACCCTGATCAAACACTAAAAACTAAACCAACTAAATTAAGTTGCAAGATTTGATCAGGGTTGCAGCTGAACTCTGCAGGAAAGTAGATCTTCTGGAACAGGATTGAGCACCCCTACTCTTGATGGTTTCTGGGGAGACCATAGATTTACTGACTGTAGAAAGATTGCAAAAAAACCTCAAAATGGTCCATGGCTGATCAGTGGGTGGTGCAAATTGGACCAACATTGTGATGTTAACTCTTCAAAGTGTGTGACCAGCTTTCTGCAAAGGGATCTAAGCCTACTCTGGGAGATGCCACTTTCTTTCCTCCACATCTAGAGAACCAAAAACTGTTCTCTGGGGGATTGCAGTATGAGTATACGCTTCGTACCTTTGCTGGTCTGTTGGGTCCAGCTAGGATTTGGGACACTGAATGCCGCTACACTTCTCAATCGACATGCAATGTTTTTATAGCATTGTTGTGAAGCCCCTCTTTTGGAAGTGTTAAAGAAAGTTCCAGTAACCGCATAGTCCCTCAGTATGCTGGACGCTTACAATCCAGCACTGGATGACTAGTTTAAGTAGTCCAGCTTCGCTCATCTGATGCTAAGATGTTGATTGGAGAAGAGAGAATCTTCCACAAATGGGATGAGAAACAGGGAGGGAGCAGTGGGTCTCCGGGGCGCAGGGAAAAAGTTGCCCTGTGCTTGTCAGAGTTTCAGGAAGTTGAGAATTGATGGAGCCCACAGGCACTATGGCTAATTTTAGTTGAAATCACCTAAGTGGTTTGGCTAATTTATCCCTCACCCCCTGGTCCACCCCCCCATTCCCTCTCATCTCTTCCCTTCTTTTCTCTTCATCCCTCCTTCCCTTTGCTGCTTCGATATGTCCACATAGCGTGAAGGTACCAGGAGGTGACAGGAGGAACAGAAGGGTATTTTGTGCACAGCTGACTCAGAGTGCACAGAGTATTTATAACCTTCCTTTTAAACGCTGAGGCTTTTTTGACCCAGCGCCATGGACACGAAATCAGTTCACTGGCACTCTTTTTTTTTGTCCTTATCTTCTTCACAGTGCACCAAAAGCTCTAATTGTGTATTGCGTTGCAGTCAACTTGAACAGAAGCGTACAGGTAGGAGCACTATACCTGTGTAGGTGAACTGCAGGTTAACAAAAGGAACTTCTTGAAGAGGACCTTGACCTCTCTGGCCTCTTTTTGGCCCCCACTAGACAATTTGGTTCATTTAGGGAGCACTTTTTTAGCAGGTCATTGTCAAGTTATCTGGAAATGACAAGACAAGTAGTACCCCCTGTTCTTTGAACATCCAAGAACTCTAAAAGGAACTGTACAGTAGGAACTAAACCCGTAACCTTAAGCTAAACAGGATAGACGCACACTTGAATCATGTACAAAAAAAATAGGTTCCAGAGTTGACATTGCGTGGCACAGACTGAAATAATAGCAATAACTTACACTTTGTTCAGATGAAGTTTGCAATTGTCAAGATGTATTTAGTCATAAAAACACCACGTTATTTCCCCCAGAGAAGTCAAAGCTTTTAATTTTTAATATTATGATTGATTCTGTGAGATTGAAGCCGTTAGGAATTTGCCAGTTCTGCTTTCACATATTGATTCAGGGTTCCTTAATGATTTTATTACAAATTCTGTTAGTACTTTTGAAAGAATTGAGTCTTTTCAAGCAATTAATTTCAGATATCCTGCCCGTAAGAGTCAGGTTTTTTTTTCTTAGTGCCTCCAGCCAGAGCACATCGAATGCATAGAAAGGTGTTCAGCTTATTTATTTATTTATTTTAGAGTTTTGCTACTCCGTCATTTTTCTCATATTTACACTATCATAGTATAGTGCCTTCTAGTTGTGATTTGTCATTAAAAATCTCTTTTCTTTTTTCCTAAATACAAAAAAAGACTGAGGTATGTTTTTTTTGTGTGTTTTTCATTAGGTGTAATTCTGAACACGCAAGCGATTCCTCTCAACACGTGGGTCAACTTGTCAGTGTATTCAAATTCAGTACTTGTAGTATAAATCGGCTGGCTGACAGAGCTCAGATGCACGGTTGACTTTAAGCACACTGTTCTTTCTGTAGTATTTGTATTATTTTCTTGTTTAGAATGGCATAATTGAATTTTGAGCTCTTATCTTATTTGCTGAGTTTGCCGTAGCCAACGAGCAGCTAAACATAAGACATGACTGTGTTTTCAGTCTCATAGGAATGAGTGTAAGTTATGTATACACACACACACACACACACAACATTTGCGATCCTGAACCCCTAAATTGCCAGGGCCCTATGCATCCTGTCACACATTTCCCCCCACTTACTACACTCCCTGTTTGTGTACAGTGTGTGTGTGTGTGTAGTTGAAGGCAAAACTATTAGCCCTCCTGTGAAATATTTCCCAAGTGATGTTTACCAGAGCAAGGAAATTATTGTAGAGATTCCTATAATATATTTCTTCTAGAGAAAGTCTTATATCTTTTAGTTTAGTATTGTTTAGTTTTCCCCCATATTTAGGGTCAATATTATTAGCCCCCTGATCATTTTTACTTGTATTTACTGTATATGTTTGTGTCCATGTGTGTGTGAATATAGAGTGGTTAACATGTGTAATTTACTTGTGATGGGAAACTCTGTGAGGAATAATACAGTTTATAATTATTTTTAGTTTGAATTCTGAAGAGTGCTAGTTTCTGAAGAGTGACTAGCTTTACCAAACAAAAGTTAAAACATTTCTGACATTCCCTGCCTTGAATTGGTCAAAGGTACGGAAGCCCCCAAAACCAAACCCCCACCAAATACCAGTGGTTGTGCAATTGTTGATACGTCTGTCTGGTTGGAATTTTCACACAAACACAGGGGAACCTGTAGATTTGTTTTAGTTCTGTTTGCAATTAGCAAGAAAAGAAAAAACAGATTGTCCCACCCCAAATTCATTGCATGAGCCATTGTTGTCTGGCTGGTTGGATTTCTCATACAAAAACGGCGATGTTTGGTATCACTGTAGAAACTGTTTTTTAAATAAGCTGTCCTATTTTAGTTTTATATAACGTTAATATTTACACAAATTAGAAATTAGTTTTTTATTTCAGATCTCTCAGAGTGAGGTAATCTGAAGTTTCCAGCTCTTCTTGCTGACAGAATCCATAACAGCGCTCTCCTCGTTGTTTTACCTGTTTGTAATGTGCTTCCTCTGGTCTCCTCATAGGACTGGTAGAGAATGATATATTTGCAGAACTGCACTGAAGCCAACCGCTGCTGGCAGTGTGACGGGTGTGCGATTTGGTGCCAAGCACCTGGTCAAACTAAAGACAATGAGCAGCTTATGGACTCAGTCCATCCCCAGACATCATTTTTAGTGATGATATCAAAATAAAAAGCGGAGGGAATATGTACGAAGAGGACTTGAAAGGCAGAATAGAAGTGTTTTGCCTGCAGATCTTTAAGCATTGCTAAGCCGTTCCCGCTTCTCATCCCCAGACACAGAAACGGATTTGAATACTAACTAATCTTTCACCGCCATTTTTGTCTTTCATAATTAACTTGTCATTGTTTCCTCGTTGCGTGCCTCCTCCACCCTGAAAGAGGAGCTGAACATCTTCGATATGCACAATTTTTTTTTTGTCTCCCTTGTCTGACTGTTTTCTGCCCAGCTCTAAACCCAAGTCAGATATTCAAAGAGTAGCCAAATCCTTTCATGCGCTCTCTATTTATTTAACCGGTGCGATTCTTGTTACACAAAGAGACTGCGGGGCGACACCGGGAGTCACCCTGTCGAGGATCTAATAATGACTGCCGCAGATGGAGAAGGTTGGAATGGAGCTGTCTGCTGAATCTATCGCAAGCCGGCACGCGGAGGAGAGTGTCAAAGTGTCTCTCGTGCAGAGAAAGACCGCTGGGGAATGCGGACCGTCTGGCAGACGCGTTGGCAGTCTCTGCTCTTTCACTCTCTACCTGAGCTGGACTCGGACCAGGGTTAATTATAGTGGATCGCTGGAGTCTCGTGTCGTCGGTGAAGAGCAGGGGGGGTTGTCAGGATGTTGTCATACTGCCATGTCCTGTTCCACAAAGACATGAGGAAAGGCACTGTCTCCTAGTCAAAGTTTTAGTACACACGCAGTAAGTTGCAGACATCTCTGGCACTGAGAAATCTTTTGATGGCTACAGCGCAGGGCGGTTTATCTTTGAACGATCAAATTTATCCCCTGATCCTAAACTTTACCCAACTTTTTATTGGTCAAGATGCCAGAGTAAAGTGGATGTTTAATTGTCTAGGATTAGGGTAGAGCAGGGTTTCTCAAAGTCTCAAGTCAAAGGTTCAAATCTGAATTTGTCAAAAGTGTGGAAAAAACCAAATGCTCAGTAAGGTGCAGACATTTCTGGCACTGAGAAATCTTTTGACGGCTACAGCGCAAGATGGTTTACCTTTGAACGATCAAATTTGTCCCCTGATCCCAAACTTCCCAGTGGTCACAACTTTTCATTGGTCAAGATGCCAGAGTGAAGCGAATGTTAGGATTAGGGTAGAGCAGGGGTTCTCAAAGTCTTAATTCAAATCTGAATTAGCATCAATGCCAAAAGTGTGGAAAAAAACAAAACACGCAGTGCAGACGTTTTTGCACTGAGAAATCTTTTGATGGCTACTGCGCAGGACGGTTTACCTTTGAACAATCAAATTTGTCCCCTGATCCCAAACTTTGGTGTCTTGACCAATGAAAGCTTGGGCAACTGCAGAGTGAAGCGGATGTTTAACCCCTGCTTTACCCTAATCCTAAATGTTTTATGTCTCAATCCAAAGGTCTAAATCAGAATTTTTATCAATCTCAAAGGTGTTGAAAAATCAAAACGTGCAGTAAGGTGCAGACGTTTCTGGCACTGAGAAATCTTATAATGGCTACAGCACAGAAAAGTTTACCTTTCAAGCAATTAAATTTTTCCCCAGATCCCAAACTTCCCAATTGCCCAAACTTTTCATTGGTCAAGATGCCAGAGTGAAGTGGATATTAAAATGTTTAGGATTAGGGTAGAGCAGGGGTTCTCAAAGTCTTAATTCAAATCTGAATTTGCATCAATGCCAAAATTGTGGAAAAAACAAAACACGCAGTAAGTTGCAGACATCTATGGCACTGATAAATCTTTTGATGGCTACAGTGCAGGATGGTTTACCTTTGAACAATGAAGTGTGTCCCCTGACCCCAAACTTTGCCTAACTTTTCATTGGTCAAGATACCAGAGTGAAGCGGATGTTAAAATGTTAGGATTAGGGTAAAGCAGGGGTTTTGCAAAGTCTTAATCCAAATCTGAATTTGCATCGGTGTCAAAAAAAGTGTGGAAAACACAAAACGCAGTAAGTTGCAGACATTTCTGGCACTGAGCAATCTTTTGCCAGCTACAGCACAGGACCTTTTGAACGATTGAATTTATCCCTGATCTCAAACTTTGTAGTTGCCCAAACTTTTCATTGGTCAAGATGCCCAAGTGAAGCGGATGTTAAAATGTTTAGGATTAGGGTAGAGCAGGGGTTAAAGTCTCAATTCAAAGGTCTAAATCTGAATTTTTATCAATGTCAAAAGTGTGTAAAACACAAAACACACGGTAAGGAGCAGACGTTTCTGGGGCTGAGAAATCTTTTGATGGCTACAGCACAGGACCTTTTGAACGATTGAATTTATCCCTGATCTCAAACTTTGTAGTTGCCCAAACTTTTCATTGGTCAAGATGCCCAAGTGAAGCGGATGTTAAAATGTTTAGGATTAGGGTAGAGCAGGGGTTAAAGTCTCAATTCAAAGGTCTAAATCTGAATTTTTATCAATGTCAAAAGTGTGTAAAACACAAAACACACGGTAAGGAGCAGACGTTTCTGGGGCTGAGAAATCTTTTGATGGCTACAGCACAGGACAGTTTACCTTTGAACAATGAAATTTGTCTCCTGATCCCAAACTTCGCAGTTGCCCAAACTTTTCTTATCTGGACACTGACTTTGTCATCCATATAAACACTCACTATAGAGAAGAGCATCATCTGATATGGTAAATGTCATACTCTGACTGGTTGTCATGACAACAGTGTTACGTTTCATTTCGGACATCACCTAAAAGACTAAGAAGATAACATTTTTTAACATTATATTGCATGGTAAATCTTAACTTTTTGATCCCTTAGACTCAATTAGTGCTTCTGAAATATTAAATGGAGGTGGGTCCAGAATTGAATTCTCTCAGGGACCAGATCCAGACCAGAGTCCGGACTTTGAGAAGCCCCTGGGGTAAAGCGTTCCTCAAAGCTCTTTTTATGTCCCATCCTACTTGAAATCAATTGATTTTGTTCTTTCTGACGCACCTTAGACTCTGGTGTATAGACAACCTTATTACCATGAGAAAGCAGTTTTAGCAACAAATTTATCAGAGATGTTTAAAAAAAAAACCAAGGAGTTTTTAAAGTCACCTCCTCTGCAAGAGTTTAAAAACACTGCAGAAACTTCCGCAGCGCAGCTTCAGACGTTCAACTTCACTTTGGAGTAAAACTCAACATCCGCTTCTCTTATACTCAATGGGCTCACTCTATCTAGTCAAGCCGGCGCATGCTGTCCCAGAAAAAATGGAGCACTTTGCATTTCGAAAAAAAAAAGTTTTGTTCTACCCCGTCCGGTTATTTTTACGATGGCCCATTTCTGCTATTGTTGTGGCATTATCTTGACCTCGCGTAGAGCAATTTCTCCCCAGTCAAATTAGCTCTCGCCATTCAAAGCAATGCTGTAATATAATGGTTTGACGGGGTTCTTTTTTTTTGGCTTCAGCGAGATGAAGAAATGGAAGGCCGAGCCACTGGGGTTAATAAAATTCCTCCTCTTCAACAAGTACCCAGGGATACGGAGTGTCCTTGAAAACGACAGCACCTCACTTTTGCCCAGCACCTCCGAGCGCTGCCATGTGTGCTTTCCGAGCGACTCTTACTTTTCTGTCTCTCTCTCCTTTTCTCTCTCTCTGCTCAGTCCATTCACCTTCTTCTAGATCTGCTAAAACGACTCAAAATGCTTCGAATCATACACTGCAAAAACTCTTTATCTAGTCAAGAATCTTATTTCTTGCAAATATAAATTGTCTTGATCTTTTATTTTTTAAGAAATACAATACTAGGCTGTAAAAAATGCAGGGTTCCACATAAATAATTCATGTTGTCTGCGCTTAAATTGATTAAGTCAACTTAACAAACGTAAGTTGTCCCAAAGAAATATCAAGAATTGTGTTTCAGCTCATTTTAAATAAGTACACAATTTTTACACTTTGTACGCTGTAAAAAATGCAGGGTTCCACACAATTCCTTCATGTAGTCTTAACACAAATCGATTAAGTTAACTTGATTTTTATTACAAATTTAAGTGCATTGAACATAAAACAATTAAGTTGTCCCAAACAAATCTCATGAACTATGCTGTGTCTGCTCTTTTTAAATAGGTAGTTAGAAAAAGCAGCAAAAATAATCTTTTGAGTGTATGCAAGATCAGATTGTGATTGCATATAGATTATTTACCTTTTTTTTACTTAGTAAAGCGTAAAGTTAGGTATTTGACCTGCAAAATTAGTATAATTCCAATCGGAGACATACTTTAAGACCTGTTTAGTATTTTTAGGACTTTATTTTTATCCATAGTAACTTGTTCTTAGTTTGCACATTCAAAAAAAAAAATTGCCCAATCACATTTATACTTAGTATACTTTTATATTTTTTAGAAGCAAAATATGTTCTATAATGTTTTGTTGAAATAAGCTTCAGTGTATTTTAAAGCACAAAAAAAAAAGCTTAATTCCAATTGGAGACATACATTATACTTATCTATATTTTTTAGACACTAAATACATTCCATAATGTTTTGTTGCAAAAAGCTTCAGAGTATTTTGAAAACAACAAAATTTGCTTTATTACAATCGGAGGCATACTTTAACACCTGCTTTGTATTTTTAAGACTTTATTTTTAGTCGTATAACTCTAAGTTTGGGTAATTATTATTATTATTATTATTATTATTATTATTATTCTTTAAATGGGCAAACTTAAAGTTACTATGACTAAAAATAAAGTCTTAAAAATACAAAGCAGGTCTTAAAGCATGTCTCCGATTGCAATTAAGATAATTTTGTTGCTTTTCAAAATACACTGAAACTGTAAAATGTATTTTGTCTCTAAAGAATATATAAATATAAATGTGATTGGGCAATTTATTTATTTATTTATTTAAAAAAAATGGGCAATCACATTTATACTTATTATACTTATGTATTCATTAGAGACCAAATACATTCCATAGTTTTTTGTTGCAATAAGCTTCAGTGTATTTTGAAAAGCAACAAAACTAGCTCAATTGCAATCAGATACATACTTAAAGACCTGCTTTGTATTTTTAAGACTTTATTTTTAACTAAGTTTGCCCATTTAAAAAAAAAAAAAAAAAAAAAAAAAAAAAAACCTAATCACATTTATACTTATTATACTTATGTATTCTTTAGAGACTAAATACATTCCATAATGTTTTGTTGAAATAAATTTGTGTATTTTAAGAAGCAACAAGTAATAATTTAGCATTGTATCTACATCAAGTAAAAAAATAATTGTGGACAATATGCATGTACAGTATGTGTGATCTTGATTTAATTCATACCATAATCTTGTTTTAAGTGTAAATGATTTGTCTCATTTTAAGACCATATATAAACACATATAATATAATAACAATTAATAATAAAAAAGATTTAAAGACTTAAGTTAAGTATTCTCCTGTTTGGTAACTCTAGTTTTAACACCCTTTCACACAAAATAAGAAAATCAAACTGTTAAAAAAGCATAAATAGATGAGATAATACTTATTTTGAGACATTTATTTTTCATTACTAAAGCATAGGTGTGTTCATGCCATAATCTTATTATGAGTTGTGATGCTTTGGCTCATTTTAAGACCATATATAACAACTATATTATATTATATTATATTATATTATATTATATTATATTATATTATATTATATTATATTATATTATATTATATTATATTATGTTATATTATATTGTAATAAAATAAATAAGACTTTTCTCCTGAAGAAAAAATATTATCAGACATACTGTGAACATTTTCTTGCTCTGTTTAACATCATTTGGGAAATATTAAAAAAATTCAAAGGGGGGCTAATAATTCTGACTTCAACTGTATATCTAATTAAAAGTATTGCCATTTAAAATTAGACTTAATATTTCTTAATAATTCCATAATGCAAATGCCATTAACATATGACTACTGTAATCAACATTATATTACTAGTATTCATGTTGTTATTGTTACAATATAGTGTTTACCCAAAATCGAGGCCAGACAGGAAAAAAAGGAGACATTGTTTTGCTATTTCTGTGCAGAATTGACTTTTTTTTCTGAAAATTTATGTGGAGTGATTTTGGGAGTACAGCAGGGCCATACGATATTGAAAAAATCTTACGTTGCAATATTTTGTTTTGCCACAATGTATATTGCGATATGAAAGAAAGTCTTGATCATCCCAGTTAATCTGAATGAATTAAATCTATGCAGTGCATCTGCATAAATTATAATAAATTACAAGCATATAGAGTGTAATAAGTAGTGCTTTATGGTTTTCTGGGGAGTGTAACAGTATCCAAGTACAAAAAATTTACAGTTAAACGTAAAATAACAGAGTCATCATTGTATAAATAATTTAAATACATATATTTAATACACTCAGTTGCTGCAGATTTGTCGGCTGCACATTTGTGAT
Source organism: Danio kyathit (assembly GCA_903798195.1). Taxonomy (NCBI): domain Eukaryota; kingdom Metazoa; phylum Chordata; class Actinopteri; order Cypriniformes; family Danionidae; genus Danio; species Danio kyathit. Next base: position 39,765,421 of record LR812543.1, read on the forward strand.
GCGAATCTGCCGTTCCACCACAGCCAAAAGATGCTCTATTGGATTAAACCTGGTGACTGTGGAGGCCATTTGAGTACAGTGAACTCATTGTCATGTTCAAGAAACCGGTCTGAGAAGATTCACGCTTTATGACATGGTGCGTTATCCTGCTGGAAGTAGCCATCAGAATACCCTAGAGATGGTTGTGCGTGAAAATCCCAGTCACCAACAACCATGCCACATTCAAAGTCACTTAAATCACCTTTCTTGCCCTTTGTGATGCTCTGTTTTAAACTGCAGCAGATCGTCTTGACCATGTCTACATGCCTAAATGCATTGAGTTGCTGCCATGTGATTGGCTGATTAGAAATTTGCGTTAACGAACCATTGGACAGGTGTACTTAATAAAGTGGCCTGTGAGTGTATGTAATATAGCAACTAAAAGACCGAAGCTTTTGTGTATACATTATTAAAATGACAGAATACATGTGTAAGTAAATATACTTTTAAATTAGTTGTGTATATAAGTTTTGATTATGTATATTTGACTGATAAAAAGAGAGATAGAAATGATTTAAACCAAATGTAAGTTTTTGAATATTTCATATATTTTACATAACATTATATAAAAAAATTACCTAATTTGCACTGCACATGCTTCACGAAAGCATATCTTTGTAAACATTTTTGCATCTGAACATAAATTCTTAACCCAAAATGCTTTTTGACAACTGCTTAACATCGTTTGCAAACACGTGCATTTAAAGCTAAATTAGGGCCATTTCTTGGTCTAAGGTTTGGATTTTTCAACTTTTTGCAATTTGTTAGAAAGGGTGAAGGTAGTAGAAATTATGCTGGCCATATATATCTATTCTTTACACACAATAAATCCGCAGGTATTTGTGTTTTTTTTTTGTGTTGGTCTTAGCTGATTTAGGTCTGTCATGCTTAAATATGATGCTAAAAGTTGCCAGTAGTTAGCGATTTTTAAGTCAACGCCTTAAAGAGATAGCTCACCCAAATATGAAAATTCTGTCATCATTTACTCACCTTTTTTTTTTCTTTTTTCTGTCGAACACTAAAGAAGATACTTTGAAGAAGGCTGAAAAACTTGTAACTAGGGTTGGGCGATGTTGACCAATTTGGCATCGTACGATTAATTGTAGCCTACCGTTTTCACTACCTGACCCACATGGTCTTTGCTTTACCCATAACCAAACCATAAATAAATAAAGTTACACACAGATTACCACCTGTCAATCACTTTTTTCTGCGGGACTCTGTCATGAATAGGCGGAGTGATCTGTGTCCTTATAATGGCTTTTTCCCACAGCTGGTGGAGGAGACGAGAGTTCGTTTAGAGTTCATTGTAATTTGTATTGTGATTGATGATAACTTCCTTATTTTATTATTATTATTATTATGAAGAAATAATAACAAGATGCTAGGGCTCGATCGTTTTGGTCGCATATACGCCCGAAATTTTATGCGACCTAAATATATATTTGGAAGCATTTGTGCTTGTGCATAAATTGTTGCCGTGCGACCTGTTTTCACTGCAAAATCCACACCGCGTGCGCGGATTTAGGAGACATTTATGCAGGATGCATCTTTGCACCTAAAGACGCCAAACGCAGCGCTCAGGAACAGATTAAAACAGTTGTTATGTGAACTTGCTGAAGTACAAAGCCCGCAATGCTTGCCCCGCCTTTGTGCTCTTCTTATTGGCCCACTGCTCTAGAACTGAACGTGAATGGATTGGTTAATATCAGCTGTCAATCACTCAGTCAATGCCTTCTGCCTTCAGATGACAGGAGCCACAACTGTGGAAATGTGATGCGCTGAAGAAGAGAGAATGAAAATAACACTGACAGATTTAGCTTTAGAAAGCACCTAAAGTTACTAATAATGGCACATCTTATTAGTGAGCATGTGCTGAATGTTAATCCACCATTTACACTTTTCCAAGAGTGAATAAAAGACTTCCAGTGGCTTCAAGTACGCTATGAAAATGACTAAAGCCATTCACTGTAAAGTCTGTGGGACGGGGTTTGCAGGTAACAGTGTTTGCCACTGAATCTACACATTTTTAGTGCGAGAGGTACTATATAATCCATCATTTAATCCTCACGATGCTGTCAGCCGTGCAAGCGGCAGCTACATGTAAAATTTAACACGGCTCATGAAAAGATCGTTATTGCTATTAAGATGACATGCAAACAATAAGTTATATGTCAATATTAATGTGGGGCGGGGAGATGGATCACGATTTCGGGAAGTTTATTGGCCATCGGCGATGGATGATGGCATCGTCTATCGGCCCAACCCTACTTGTAACCATTGACTTCCATAGTATCTGTTTTCTTACTATGGTTAAAATCAATGGAAGTCAGTTGTTACAGGTTTTCAGCATTTTTCAAAATATCTTCTTTTGTGTTCGACAGAAGAAAGACCCTCAGAAAGGTTTGGAAACACTTGAGTACCATCACATCTTTATTTATGAGTGTACTATCTCTTTAATAAGTGATTTATTAATATAAAATGATTCGTTTAAAAGAGCTGCTTCGTTTAGAAACAAAAGGTGCGTTCGACATGAAGCACAGCTGCAGCCGGTGATCAACGAGATTAGCCGTGCGCAGGCGGGGGCGGAGTTGAAAACGGAGCCGTCAAGCCGGACACTTCGGGGCTCGAAATTGCTGCTGTCATGATGACCGATCACATGGCGGGATCATTCATTTATTTTGTTTATTTATTGCAATAACAACAAAAGATTTACAGTACACATGAAACAGAACACAGTCTCTACAAACTATAGTTCATTTTTAAACAAGGGAATTATGAATTAAATTTAAGTAGCCTACATAACAAACACATGAGAAATAAGTGGAAAATGAGAGAGCACATAAAAAGGAAATAAATATCCATAAATAGGCCTATTAAACAAAACAATAAGCACAAATTCTTCTTCTTCTATTCTCTATAGAGATTAAACAAAAGGACCACAATAACTAAATAGAAAATACCCAGAAAGAGCAGGTACATCAATGACACTTTTAACATTTCTGCATAAATGGCTTAACAGGAAATAAAATATTTTAGAATCATATATTTTCATTCATTCATTCATTCATTTTCTTGTCGGCTTTGTCCCTTGCGGGGTCGCCACAGCGGAATGAACCGCCAACTTATCCAGCACGATTTTACGCAGCGGATGCCCTTCCAGCCGCAACCCATCTCTGGGAACTTCCACACACACATTCACACTCATACACTATGGACAATTTAGCTTACCCAATTCACCTGTACTGCATGTCTTTGGACTGTGGGGGAAACCGGAGCACCCGGAGGAAACCCACGCGAACCCAGGGAGAACATGCAAACTCCACACAGAAACGCCAACTGACCCAGCCCAGCCGAGGTTCGAACCTGCGACCCAGCGACGTTCTTGCTGTGAGGCAACAGCACTACCTACTGCGCCACTGGGTTGCCCCATATATTTTCATATTTAATAAAATATTTTTTACTTAATTTGTTAAGAAATCTTCATAGGGGTGTCAGGATCAATGATGATAATTATTTTATTATAAGTCTGTAAGACTTATTTGAGTTAATATTTGGTCATTCACTAAAATGTATAATACAGTAGTCTGTATAAAAAGGCAGAATAAACCTGTTCAAACAATCTAGACATTATGAACAAATTATTTAACAAAAGATGATACTGCAGTAAAATATCTGTAGTCTTTTAATAAGCATGATGTGCACAAGATAGAGAGGGTATGAAAAGTGAATTTTTAGTTTTGAAATTTGTGAATCGGAATTTGTCCAGTAATAAACCCGCAACACATGTGGTTGTTGTCATGCTGTGAACTCGGCCAATCGTGTAACATCAGTGTCGTCATCTTAGCTTCAGCAGGCGCTCATCAGGTGCTGCGCGGGCTGACTCAATCGTCTGATCTTGGAGCGCTGTCGCAGTACTTTGATGCCACATGTGACAGTCACATGGCGTCATTGCAGCATCAATCCAGCCAAAATTTCTAACCGGCATGCACCGCTTTAAGACAGATTTCGATCGATCTGCGCAGCGCTGCATGAAGTCGAACGCACCTAAAGAGTTGATCACTGAATCAGCATTGCACTTGATTCATTCAAAAACAATTCATGAACAATTCATGAAACACTACAATGTTGCTCTGAGGCGCTCAAATCTTCTGCTCCAGCTTTATTTGGAACTATTTGTATTGATGAAACTGAAAATAATATTCAATATGTACCCTAAAATGTCAATTTGGTTGAATAATTAACACTTGTTGTGTGTATTGCCTCTTCTTGTTGAATCACTGAATGCCTCCTCAGTTGTAAGTCACTTTGGACCAAAGCATCTGCTAAATGGCTCAATGTAAATGGGTGTAAATGTGAAGTAACAAGAAAATCGAGAAGTAGTTTAGTTACACTAATTACTTTGTACCAAATTACGTCCAACGCTGATCATATCCAAGCCATCCACATGGTTAATCACACCATCGGTAACTAATCGATAACAAAAAAGGACGTTTATCTTGTAAATATGAGTTTATTTTTTGCGACTGCCTTCCGCGAAGTAGCATCTGCGTCCCAGAAAGTGTGTTTGATCGGTGTTTTAGCCCCGTCCTCTGTAGTGTGGGTTAAACTGAAGTGCTCTTACCTGTGAGCGCAGGATTAGCTGCAGTCAAACTGAAGGGTTCGGGTACAATAATGGCCTGAGGTTTGCGTTGGATCCAGCAGGAGAGGAGCGCAGCGCTTGCCAGACACTTCTTTGGCAGTTCTCCTCTGCTTGATTTGGCTCTCGGAGGCTGGTCGCGTCACAGCCAACAAGACGGTTAAAAAAAGGCCCTGCGTTCGGCAGAGGCTGTCAACACGTCCCGTTCAGCATTCAGACTGGCTGTATGGAGCGGTTATCATCCGCGCGGTGCATGCACACAGGAGTGGTTTACAGAAATGTACACTGTTACGTTTGCGATTTCAAAGATGTATGAAGTTATTATGGTTGATTTGATAGTTGGGCAAATACATAAAATGACAGTGCTGTAGATATTATTTTTATAGATATTGATGATATTTTTAATTATTATATATATATATATATATATATATATATATATATATATATATATATATATATATATATATATATATATATATATATACACACACACACACACACACATACACAGAGAGATACTCATATACTCACCGGCCACTTTATTAGGTACACCTTACTAGTACCGAGTTGGACCCCATTTTGCCTTCAGAACTGCCTTAATTCTTCGTAGCATAGATTCAATGAGGTACTGGAAATATTCCACAGAGATTTTGCTTCATATTGACATGATAGCATCACACAGTTGCTGCAGATTTGTCGGCTGCACATCCATGATGCGAATCTCCCGTTCCACCACATCCCAAAGATGCTCTATTGGATTGAGGTTTTGTGACTGTGGAGGCCATTTGAGTACAGTGAACTCATTGTCATGTTCAAGAAACCAGTCTAAGATGATTTGCGCTTTATGACATGGCACGTTATCCTGCTGGAAGTAGCCATCAGAAGATGGGTACACTGTGGTCATAAAGGGATGGACATGGTCATCAACAATACTCAGGTAGGCTGTGGCGTTGACACGATGCTCAATTGGTACTAATTGGCCTAAAGTGTGCTAAGAAAATATCCCCCACACCATTACACCACCAGCAGCCTGAACCGTTGATACAAGGCAGGATGGATCCATGCTTTCATGTTGTTAACTCCAAATTCTGACCCTACCATCCAAATGTCGCAGCAGAAATGGAGACTCATCAGACCAGGCAACATTTTTCCAATCTTCTATTGTCCAATTTTGGTGAGCCTGTGTGAATTGTGGCCTCGGTTTCCTGTTCTTAGCTGACAGGAGCGGCACCCGGTGTGGTCTTCTGCTGCTGTAGCGCATCTGCCTCAAGGTTGGATGAGTTGTGTGTTCAGAGATGCTCTTCTCCAGACCTCGGTTGTAATGAGTGGTTATTTGAGTTACTGTTGCCTTTCTATCAGCTGGAACCAGTCTGGCCATTCTCCTCTGACCTCTGGCATCAACAAGGCATTTGTACCCACAGAACTGCCGCTCACTGGATATTTTCTGTTTCGGACCATTCTCTGTAAACCCTAGAGATGGTTGTGCATGAAAATCCCGGTAGATCAGCAGTTTCTGAAATACTCAGACCAGCCCAGCTGGTACCAACCACCATGCCATGTTCAAAGTCACTTAAATCCCCTTTCTTCCCCATTCTGATGCTCAGTTTGAACTGCAGCAGATTGTTTTGATCATGTCTACATGCCTAAATGCATTGAGTTGCTGCCATGTGATTGGCTGATTAGAAATTTGCGTTAACGAGCAGTTGGACAGGTGTACCTAATAAAGTGGCCAGTGTATGAATCCATCACATTAAAATAATTAAATGTGATAATTATAAGAAGTTTACTTTACGTTTAATTGTTTTATAATAGCAAATAAATATAAATATACAAAAATTGGCAATGAATTAAGTAGTGTTACCTTTTTTTTATTTTTTATTTTTGTTAGTCTGTCATAATGATTATTTTATTATTCATTCATTTTCTTTTCGGCTTAGTCCCTTTATTAACATGTTTTTATACGCAGCGGATGTCCTTCCAGCTGCAACCCATCTCTGGAAAACTTCCATACACACTCATTCACACTCATACACTACGGACAATTTAGCCTACCCAATTCACCTGTACCGCAGGTCTTTGGACTGTGGGGGAAACCGGAGCACCCGGAGGAAACCCACACGAACGCAGGGAGAATATTCAAACTCCGCACAGAAACGCCAACTGACCCAGTCGAGGCTCGAACCAGCGACCTTCTTGCTGTAAGGCGACAGCACTACCTACCGCGCCACTGCGTCACCACGATTATATTATTATATACTATTTATTTATAACACTGAAATTAGGGGTAGCAATTTTTTTAAATTTATGAATCATTTTAGCACTTTCAAGAGCTTAAAGCTCATGTTTTTCAGACAATTTACTGACTTTAATAAACACAATTAAGGAATCAATTTATAGAATCTCTCATAATGACTTTTTATTGTTTATATATTTCACCATTTTGAAATGCAATACTAGCCATGCATTGATCATCAGCCATAACATAGAAATAATAATCATTTTACTCATCTTCAGATCTTGTCATAGAATCAGTTTTTTTTTCACAACACAACACAGATGTAAGACACAAGTTGCATCATGAACTCATGTGGCACGGCAAAGTTTTCAATCTTGGACGTGAATCTCATTCAGCTCGTACAAGAGCAACACTCGATCACACACTTCACATTATAACACGCCGGCGGGTGAAATATATCAATTATGTAATAATCTTAATGGCCCAAACAGTCTTGCAAACTGCAATATCTAGATCATGACTCGCTTGTATGAGCGCCAGATTATCAATCACCGCACGCAATATGAGAGATGACAGCATGTTGTTATGGAGCGATCTGAATTACACCACTAAAAGGAGAGAGAGTAAAATCATTTCCGGCATGATTTATAACGCACAGACAGGTAGAACTGAAAAGAACAATATCACTTTGTCTTAAACAATGTTTACAATGAGATCATACATAATGGTTTGTGTTCAAAATTGACTTTTTTAGTAGCGCTTTACTTGAAGGAAACGTGTAAAACTTTTGACATGTTGGTAAACCTTTTGACGTGACATCATGAGTGAGGGCTGCACAATATATCGTTTAAGCATCGATATCGCGATCATTCATAATAGTGACATCGCAGGATATGAAATGTTGAGTTTGTATTATAATTTATCATTTGCATGTGTTATTAATGCCTGTAATTGGATGATTTTAAAAGCATTCAAGTATACGAAATTGTATCATTTGTGACCTAAGCTACCATTAATTTTCTAGAATTATTTTTATCATTCAGTCACTGTACTTGAATACTGTTCGACTCGGGGAACTATAAAACACTTTATATCAATTGCATCTTTTTCTTGATTATATTTATAGATTGATATGCTTGAAAATACTCACAACACATGCAAATACAAGAATGCATTGCAAATGGCACAGACCACAACAACAACAACAAAATAAAAATGTGTCGGCGACCCCAAAGTTTATAGATCGTTTAATATTTACGCATCTCCATAAAATCTAATAATCCATCAATCTCTGACTAAGGCCCAATCCCAATTCTACCCCTTTGCCCTTCCCCTTACCCCTTGTTTTGTGCATTCACATGAAGCGGTAGGGGTGTTCCAATTCTCTTTAGCTTGAAGGCGTATGGCTAAGGGAAAGGGCTGGATACCCCTTGAAACTGAGATTTTTCAGGACCACACTCGAAACAAAGGGGTAAGAAAATTTCCCAGAATGCACCAGCCACAGCGGCAGCAGGTTGTTGCTAGAACAGATACGTTTGCGGCCGGAAGTTAAAGAGAATTATTTATGTTATTTATTAAATTTCCCATTTATTGTATTTTATTATCGTCCACCCCAACCCTAAACCCAACCGTCACAGTAACCTAAAAACAGTAGTTGTACCGAGTATTATTTATGTTATCTATTAAATTACCCAATAAATTGTATTTTTTAGCACCTACCACCCACTCCAACCCTAAACCCAACCATCACAGTACTGTCAAATATTAGTTATTGTTATAGAGTGTCATAAACATTCTGCTATATTAATGTGCATATCGCACTTCCGGCCGGCCGCATATCCAATCTAGACTGCACCATGGCTGTACCCGAAAGAGATGCTCAAATTAGTATTTTTTGTGATTATTACGAATTTTTACAAAAAACAAGCATGTTTTAATACATTCATAATGGCGTTCGTCTGTTTCATGGGGGAAGGGGTACAAAAAAAGAATCGGGATTGAGCCTAAACACGTGCATTAAAATACTCACAACATATGTAAATATAGAAACGCACTGCAAATAGCATAGACAACAACGAAAATGTGTCGGGGGACCCCACAAATTGTATAGATTGTTTAAAAAATTTTATGAAGATGAACTCCCACTGCAGAATGATCATTTTCAATTATTTCCAAATAGAGATATTAAGTCATATGGTAAAATTGTATCCATATCGCAATATATATTGCAAAATAAACAAATATCACATTGTAAAACATCGCATTCTAAAACATTGTAAAACATTGTCATTCTAAAGCGCCTTAACCGTTTCAGTATTAATGTTATTATGTTATTAATAGTGGTGGGCCGTTATTGGCGTTAACGTGCTGCGTTAACGCGAGACTCTCATCGCGCGATAAAAAAAATATCGGCGTTAATCTATTCTCAAAGTTGGGTGAGAGCTGGGTCTTTTCTACGCAAGTTATGATGACTTTTACCTTGATAGTTTAGCACGGATGTATACCTGACCGGTGAGCCGTCTGGGAAAGAAGTGCCCTTCTGAATTAAATCAGCAAGATGCCCGACTCTAACTGCAGTTGAGCAGTTTCACTTTAACTCACGAACATTTAATTCATGCCTTCGTGACAAACTGGGGTATTAGACGCAAATAAATGAGTAAGGACAGGTGAGAGTGTTATAGAATTTAATAACGCACACCAAATGAAAAGAAAAAAACTTCCGCATTTCGCGATGTGTATGTGTGTATGTGTGTGTGTGTGTGTGTGTGTGTGTGTGTGTGTGTGTGTGTGTGTGCATTTTCTGTACGTACATCAAAAGCAAGTATGAAATCGCTGTTTGGAGCTTATGTAGGCCTACAGTTCAACATTCATGTTTAACTGAATACACAGTTGGTAAACACAAGTACATCTTATTGAACATCTTTTATTTTCATCACCAATTATCACAGTAGAACAGTTTCTCAAGCAGTTTGTGATGCATTTTGGAAACCGCAGATGAGCCCCTGGTCTAATGCGTCACCTGACTTGAGAAACCCGTTCTCAAAGACTTATTATTTGGGTAGCACACATATTCTGAATGCCTTCGGCAGAATTCAAATGAGCCATTTTTATCTAGATTTAAAAAAATAATCTATGCCCACCTATAATTATTAATGACCTCCAGAACTGTCAAGAGCATCTGTGCTCCGCTTGTCACGCCTTCAAATGCCACCACACGTTCATTGCTTGCCGGCATACTGTCTTCTGAGGCGCAAGTCATTTATTAAATGAAGAAAAGATTCACGCAGCTACTCCTACCGCAGCAAAATTATCTTTACTGTTGATATTTGGTGCTAGTTAATCAGGAAGTGACTATTTTGGTCTCTGTGACTCTTGGATGGAAGCGCTGCTTTATTTGAACGTCTTTTATGCATTATTCCAGTTTTGTGCTTAAATTTAATTATCATTTTTCTGATGGAAACAGCTATTGTTGCATTTAAAATGACATGACTAAACTGATAGCACTTAAAGGGGACCTATTATACAAAAAACACTTTTACAAGGGGTTTAACCCCAGTTGTGTGGCAACAATCTGTAAATATAACCAGCTTCTAATGGTAAATTTTTTTTTTAAAAACACAATTCATATAAACAGTCTGCAGAAACACTTTGATTGACACTCTCACTTTTGTACGTGTCATCAGAGCGGGAAAGCTCCGCCCATTACTGACAATCCCTTCCTAATTAGCCTAGGATGTTAGTCTTGTTTTTGAATCTGCCACTATGCTGACACACAGGCATTTTTAGCACCGCCTTTATGAAATGAGAGCTGGGGGCACAATCTTATTTGAATTTAAAGTGACAGTCAACAAAAATAGAGTTATAAATATTATTTGTGGGGTATTCTGAGCTGAAACGTCACATACACAATAGGGACATCAGAGATTTATTTTAGATCTTGTAAAAAGAGGCATAATAGTTCCCCTTTATTAAGCATGCATATAGTCGAACCATCTTAAAATCAGCCCTTCAAGTAAAGCGTTATCTACTTTTTTTACTACCATTTTTTTTTTACTTATCCACTTTTTCACATTTTACTACAAATAGCATATCTAGCTAATGTGGATATAGTTATGGTGTCGATATTTTCCATCTATTTATCGCGCTGACTGACGGCTGCTGCTTTACTGGCTCTGCAAAGATGAACTCTGAAGATCAACAGCTTTCATGGTGAAACACTGAGCTGCTCCGCGGAGATGCTTCTGACTCCACACCCACGTCATGTAGTGGAAATGCTATATCACAGTCTGTCATATGCTTTGTGTCGAAGAAATCTGGATTGCAGATGGCAGCTCTCAAAAAGGCCCATTTGAACCTGAGAGGTGATTTAAATGAACTATAAATCAAAATACAAGGGGGTGGCACGGTGGCTCAGTGGTTAGCACTCACAGCAAGAAGGTTGCTGGTTTGAGTCCCAGCTGGGCCAGTTGGCATTTCAGTGTGTAGTTTGCATGTTCTGTGTCGGCATGGGTTTTCTTTGGGTGCTCCAGTTTCCCCCACAGTTCAAACACATGCGCTGTAGGTAAATTGGATTAACTAAATTGGCTGTAGTGTATAAGTGTGTGTGAATGTGAGTGTGTTTATGGGTGTTTCCCAGTACTGGGTTGCAGCTAAAGGACATCCTCTGCATAAAACAAATGCTGGAATAATCGGTTCATTTTGCTGTGGCAACCTCTGAAATAGAGACTAAGCCGGAGGAAAATGAACGAATGAATAATTTAAAAAGAATTCATATAAAAAGTTTCAATTAAATGAAAATAAGTATTAAATTAATTGAATTAAGAATAATATTTAATTCATATTTGATATTAATGACAAAACATTTATACAAAACAAATAGTCAAGTATTAAAAAAGCTATTCTATATAGTCTGTCATTTTGACTTACGGTAGCAATTTAATAAAGTAAATTCGTTCAGTATTTCAGCACTTTCAGGATCTTAAACCTCATGTTTTTGACCATTATTTTAAAATTATATTTTTAGTGCAATAAATGACTTTAATACACAAAATGATTTATATTTATTCTCTGATAGTGACTTTTTATTGTTTATATATTTAGTTAATTTACTCGAATTAGGAGTAGCAGTCTATTACATTAATATAAAAATTAATATACAGATAAAAAGAACTATATTTTAGTCCATAATTTCAGGAATTTAAAGCTCAAGTGTTTTATGACCAGTATTTTTTATATTAATAAGAAAAAAATTAATATAACTTTTTTTTTTTTGTGGCCAGAGAATAACTTTATTGATGATAAACACTTATTTATTAAATTTTTTTTCAAAATGTATCTTATTTTTTTAACATCAAAAAAGTAATTTCTCGGTTGTTTACACGATAATATATAAAGGTTATAGTTTGATATAACCAACCCGACACGACATAACCCAACAAATATATTTGAACAATATTTACTGACATTTTTAAGCATTTTTTTATGACTTTTTCCAGGTCTTGGACTTGAATCGAATCAAGGCAAGGCAAGGCAAGTTTATTTATATAGCACATTTCATACACAGTGGCAATTCAAAGTGCTTTACATAAACAGGAATAAAAGAGACAAGTGTAAGAAAAAATAAAAACAGATAATAAAAAACAGATAAAAACAGACAAAAATGTGTTAAAACAGGTTGTAAAAAAATGAAAAAGAAGAGAAAAACGTAAGCAATTTGTTGGACGTAGCACAGTGCTCATTCAGTAAAGGCACAGCTAAACAGATGTGTTTTCAGTCTGGATTTGAATGTGCCTAATGTTGGAGCACATCTGATCATTTCTGGCAGTTGATTCCAGCAGCGAGGGGCGTAGTAGCTGAAAGCCGATTCACCCTGCTTTGATTGAACTCTTGGAATTTCTAGTTTATATGATCCTAAAGATCTGAGTGATCTGTTAGGCTTGTATTCAGTAAGCATATCTGTAAGATATCAGTTTTATTACATATGCAGGTTTTCTTAAAACCATGTTAAACCTAATTGTTAAAGAAACAGACATTTTTTTTAGAAAAACACCTCACAATTAGATACAGTTGAAGAAGGAATTATTAGCCCCCCTTTGATTTTCTTTTTTTTCTTTTGTAAATATTCCTCAAATTATGCTTAATAGAGCAAATGCATTTTCACAGTATTTCCTTTAATATTTTTTTTTCTTCTGGAGAAAGTCTTATTTGTTTTATTTTGGCTAGAATAAAATGAGTTTTAATTTTTTTTAAAACATTTTAAGGTCAAAATTATTAGCCCCTTTAAGCTATATATTTTTCAATTGTCTACAGAGCAAACCATCATTACACAATAACTTGCCTAATAACCCTAACCTGCCTAGTTAACCTAATTAACCTAGTTAAGCCTTTAAATGTCACTTTAAGCTGTATAGAAGTGTCTTGAAAAACATCTAGTAAAATATTATTTACTGTCATCATGGCAAAGATAAAATAAATCAGTTATTAGAAATGAGTTATTAAAACTATTATGTTTAGAAATGTGTTGAAAAAAAAATCTCTGTTAAACAGAAATTGTGGGAAAAAAGCAGGGGGGCTAATAATTCTGACTTCAACTGTATATGACATAATTTATTTAGCCGTTTTAGCATATTGTAGACTTTTGTCTTATATACTTAATGATTTAAGCCGTCTTGCAGCCCTCTTGTATGTAACGTATAACTTTGAACTGTCTGCCTGTGTCTTTGGCATGAGCATCACCAGATTTGCGGAGATATCTGAGCACAAAGAGTGCATGAGGAAAGTTAAAATAAGAAACGGCCCCTTGGTTGAGCTAGTAGCAGATGGAAGTTCAAAGAATGAAATGATGCAGGACTTGTTTTGTGCAGTCAGGTGCCAGAGTCGGACTCTGAGGAGCGAGAGAAAGCGGCTCAGAGCTGATGTGAGAAGACAGATGCTTCACTGCGCCCAAAAAACAGCCCTCGACAAGGTCACTTTGTGCAGGACCACCATCTCTGGGGATCCTGGGTAGAACATGACACGTATCAAAGCCAGAGATTTACATGAATGTGGTCCGATCTGTCCAATATAATGAAAGGTGTCCCAATGGGATTCAGTTTCAGAACTCTCTCTGTGAGAATAGAGGACCGTTTAGGACTAGTTTCGTTGTATAAAGCCATCAATCATCAGGTTTGTCTTTAAATTTAGTTGCCTGTACTACAGAAATTGTGTCATCACGTAGCCACCATTGTGTCCTTCTAAATCTATAAAAATTGTTTTTTCATCAGGACAGAAATGAAGAGTTTTTAACCGAATCTGGGAGAAAACTCTGTATGGTCATAAAAACAATTGATTTATTTGTTCAAAATATTTAATTTAGGTTTTTATCTTGCCACATTTGAAAAGTGAATGTCAAAATAAGTTTAGTCATACCTGCTTGATGTGCAAGAAAAAATATTATTGGTTCTTGAAAACCTCAAATCTCACTGGGTCTTGTGGAAGGGCAAGACTTATTTGTTCTTGTGGATCCTCAAAACCTCATTGGTTCTTAAAGAAGCTCAATTCCAAACTCAAACCTTATTTGAGGGTTGTAGAAGCTCAAACCCCAATGGTTCTTGTAAAAGTTGAAACCTCATTGATACTTGTAGACGCTCAAACCTCACTGTTCCTTGTGCAAGGGCAGGACTCATTTGTTTTTGTGGATCCTCAAAGTCTTATTGGTTCTTGAAGAAGCTTAAAATCTTAAACCTCTATTGGTTCTTGCGAAAGCTCAAACCTAATTGGTCCTTTTTGAAAGCTGAAACCTCACTGATACTTTAAAAATCCCAAACCTTATCGGTAGTTGTGCTAGGGCATGACTCATTTGTTCTTGTGGATCCTCAAAACCTCATTGGTTCTTGAAGAAGCTCAACATTTCTATCTCAAACTTAATTTGTTTCTTGTGGAAGCTAATAATCTCCTTGATTCTGAACTTAAACTCATTGAAACTGAAATCTCACTGATAATTGATGAAGTTCTAATCTCATTGGATCTTGTGGATCTTTCCTCGGTGGTTCTTGAAGAAGCTCAAAATCCTAATCTCAAGCTTCATTGATTCTTGTGAACGCTAATAACCCCTTTGGTTCCTGTGTAAGGGCAGGTCTCTGGTTTATGTGGAAGCTCAAAACCTCAATTGGTCTTGGGGAAGGGTAAACCTATCTTTTTTATTGTGTAAGCTCAAACATCATGGTACTTTTGAAAGCGGAAACCTCACTGATATTTCAAGAAGCTCAAACCTCATTGGTTCTTGTGCAACGCCAGGACTCATTTGTTTTTGTGGATCCTCAACTGGTTGGTTCTTGAAGAAGCTAAAAATCTCAAACTTCATTGGTACTTGTGAAAGCTAATAACCTCATTGGTTCTTGTGTAAGGGCAAGGCTCTGATTTTTGTGGAAACTCAAAACATCAATGGGTCTTGCAGAAGGGTAATCCTAGTTGTTTATTGTGTAAGCTCAAACTTCACTGGCTTCTTTTGGAAGCTTAAACATCATGGTTCTTTTGAAAGCTGAAACCTCACTGATACTTGAAGCTCAAATCTCCATTGGTTCTTGTGCAAGGGCAGGACTCATTTGTTTTTGTGGCTCCTCAAAATCTTGTAGGTTCTTGAAGCCTAAAATCTTAAACTTCATTGGTTCTTGTGAAAGCTAATAACCTTATTGGTCCTTGTGTAAGTGCAAGACAAATTTTTCTTGTGGATCCTCAAATATTTTAAAAACTCATTGGTTCCTGTGGAAGCTAATAACCTTATTGGTTGTTGTGGAAGGGCAAGACTCATTTGTTGTTTTGGTGGAAACTCAAAACCTCAGTGGGAAAAAGCTCAAACTTCATTGGTTCTTGTGCAAGGGCAGGACTAATTTTTCTTGTGGTTCCTCAAATATCTCAAACTCATTGGTTCCTGTGGAAGCTAATAACCTTATTGGTTCTTGTGGAAGGGCAAGACTCATTTGTTGTTTTTGTGGAAACTCAAAACCTCAGTGGGAAGAAGCTCAAACTTCAGTGGTTCTTGTTCAAGGGCAGGACTAGATTTTCTTGTGGTTCCTCAAATATCTCAAACTCATTGGTTCCTGTGGAAGCTAATAACCTTATTGGTTGTTGTGGAAGGGCAAGACTCATTTGTTGTTTTGGTGGAAACTCAAAACCTCAGTGGAAAGAAGCTCAAACCTCATTGGTTCTTGTGCAAGGGCAGGACTAATTTTTCTTGTGGTTCCTCAAATATCTCAAACTCATTGGTTCCTGTGGAAAGTAATAACCTTATTGGTTGTTGTGGAAGGGCAAGACTCATTTGTAGTTGTGGATCCTCAAAACCTCATTGGTTCCTGAAAAAGATCAAAATTTCAATCCCAACCCTCGTTGGTTCTTGTGGAAGCTCAAAACCTCAGTGGGTCTTGTGGAAGGGTAAACTGAAATTGGACACTAAATGCCACTGATTATTTGAAGATAAATGCCTAACTTAATTTGTTTCAAGGTCTGGCAACATTGGTGGCTCAGTGGTTAGCACTGTCGCCTCACAGCAAGAAGGTCACTGGTTCGGGTCCCAGCTGGGTCAGTTGGAATTTCTGTGTGGAGTTTGCATGTTCTCCCCGTGTTGGCGTGGGTTTCTTCCGGGTGCTCCAGTTTCCCTCGCAGTCCAAAGACATGCGCTTTAGGTCAATTGAATAAACTAAATTGGCCGTAATGTATGTGTGTAAATGAGTGTGTATGAGTCCCAGTACTGGATTGCAGCTGGAAGGGCATCCGCTGTGTAAAACGATTCATAAATTGGCGGCTCATTCCACTGTGGCAACCCCTGATGAATAGGGACTAAGCTGAAGCAAAATGAATGAATGAATTTGTTTCAACATAAAAAAGCAACTGTGTCTCCTCAGATTCTCTTTACAAACAATTTTAATTGACAGAGTTTTGGGTTAACAGACTTTAAATTCTATTCTACTTCTTTCTATCTGACAATTTTATTAAATTCTCTTAGCTTAGATGGTTTTTGAAGATGAGAAAATTTCTTGAGGGGTTGTAGCAACATGCAGTGTTCAGAATCGACATACGAGGTTGAGTAAATATTGACAGAACATGTACTTTGGGGTCAACTAACCCTTTAACATCTGTCGCGAGCATAATTTGTCAATGTGGCATTCGAACCTCCTCGGTTTAAAAAAAGTTTTTCCAGACATTGTCTGTCCTTCCTTTAATGTATCCCATTGTACCAGAGGCTTTTTTTCTTCATGCATGGGCTGAGCGGCGCGATTCTCTCGTTAATAAATCATGCCAGATGAGTTTATCATGGAGATAAAGGAACTCCTCTGGGCTCGGCTGGGCAAGACTGGGTTTCTGGGCGCTGCTACAATAAATGATGAAATGCCGCTGTCACATACATCACATTTATAGCGGCTAACTTTTTAGCTTTTACTGCCGTCAATAGAGAAAAAACAGATTTTCGGGTGTGTAGTGCACAGGATAACCAGGTGGCAAAGAAGACGTTAGTAAATAACTTTTAAGACTGAAAACCTTCTAGAATTAACTTCACCGTGCTGTTGTTTGGTCTGGTTTAGGAGTCTGTAAATGCAAACATCCAGACAACATTATAACCAAACTAATTGTATCATATGGTGTTTAATTAAAATACATATACACATGTATGCAGCAAATACATAAATAAATAGAAACACACACACACACACACATACATATAAGTAAATATATATATACACACACACAGGGAGTGCAGAATTATTAGGCAAGTTGTATTTTTGAGGATTAATTTTATTATTGAACAACAACCATGTTCTCAATGAACCCAAAAAAACTCATTAATATCAAAGCTGAATATTTTTAGAAGTAGTTTTTAGTTTGTTTTTAGTTTTAGCTATTTTAGTAGGATATCTGTGTGTGCAGGTGACTATTACTGTGCAGAATTATTAGGCAACTTAACAAAAAACAAATATATACCCATTTCAATTATTTATTTTCACCAGTGAAACCAATATTATTATAATATTAATGTTATATGGAAAACAATATCCATTCACACATATACATTTCTGATATTCAAAAACAAATCAGTGACCAATATAGCCACCTTTCTTTGCAAGGACACTCAAAAGCCTGCCATCCATGGATTCTGTCAGTGTTTTGATCTGTTCACCATCAACATTGCGTGCAGCAGCAACCACAGCCTCCCAGACACTGTTCAGAGAGGTGTACTGTTTTCCCTCCTTGTAAATCTCACATTTAATGATGGACCACAGGTTCTTTATGGGGTTCAGTCAGGTGAACAAGGAGGCCATGTCATTAGTTTTTCTTCTTTTAGACCCTTTCTTGCCAGCCACGCTGTGGAGTACTTGCACGCATGTGATGGAGCATTGTCCTGCATGAAAATCATGTTTTTCTTGAAGGATGCAGACTTCTTCCTGTACCACTGCTTGAAGAAGGTGTCTTCCAGAAACTGGCAGTAGGACTGGGAGTTGAGCTTGACTTCATCCTCAACCCGAAAAGGCCCCACAAGCTCATCTTTGATGATACCAGCCCAAACCAGTACTCCACCTCCACCTTGCTGGTGTCTGAGTCAGACTGGAGCTCTCTGCCCTTTACCGATCCAGCCACGGGCCCATCAAGACTCACTCTCATTTCATCAGTCCATAAAACCTTAGAAAAATCAGTCTTGAGATATTTCTTGGCCCAGTCTTGACGTTTCAGCTTGTGTGTCTTGTTCAGTGGTGGTCGTTTTTCAGCCTTTCTTACCTTGGCCATGTCTCTGAGTATTGCACACCTTGTGCTTTTGGGCACTCCAGTGATGTTGCAGCTCTGAAATATGGCAAAACTGGTGGCAAGTGGCATCTTGGCAGCTGCACGCTTGACTTTTCTCAGTTCATGGGCAGTTATTTTGCGCCTTGGTTTTTCCACACGCTTCTTGCGACCCTGTTGACTATTTTGAATGAAACGCTTGATTGTTCGATGATCACGCTTCAGAAGCTTGGCAATTTTAAGAGTGCTGCATCCCTCTGCAAGATATCTCACTATTTTTGACTTTTCGGAGCCTGTCAAGTCCTTCTTTTGACCCATTTTGCCAAAGGAATGGAAGTTGCCTAATAATTATGCACACCTGATATAGGGTGTTGATGTCATTAGACCACACCCCTTCTCATTACAGAGATGCACATCACCTAATATGCTTAATTGGTAGTAGGCTTTCAAGCCTATATACTGTATATATCGAGGTGACACTGTGGCTCAGTGGGTAGCACTGTCACCTTACAGAGAAAAGGTCACTGGTTCGAGCCCCGGCTGGGTCAGTTGGAATTCCTGTGTAGAGTTTGCATGTTCTCCCTGTGTTGGTGTGGGTTTCCTCTGGGTGCTCCGGTTTCCCCCACAGTCCAAACTCATGTGCTATAGGTGAATTCAATAAGCTGAATTGGCCGTAGTGCTGCAATTATTTATTCAAATATATATATATATATATATATATATATATATATATATATATATATATATATATATATATATATATATATATATATATATATATATATATATATATATATTTTTTTTTTTTTGTTGTTTTTGATTTTACAAAACATTAGATTAATAATATTTCTAAAATGACTGAAATTGAAGTAACAATATAAATATACAATATAAAATATATAATTAATTAATTAAATATAAAATCACAACAAAAAACTATCAACTTTGTATTTAAATTACATTTGAAATAAAAATGTATACAGAAAATTTAAAATATTGTTTAAGAATATAAGATCATAATTATTATAAATATATAAAATAAACTCTATATTTATTTGAATAAATTATATAACCAATTTTATATTAAATCATTTGTATAATTATAAAAAATACATATTAAATAAATATATACCTTTTAAAATGTTAACTTTATATAAAAATGTTAACTGTTAAATAGCAAAAGTACTAAAATGATATGAAAATGAATTAAATATAAAAGAAAGCTACATTTTAAATATAAGAATAAACTAATAATTACTAAAATTTCATCTAAAACTTTCTGAAAATGTCAAATTAAATGTAATTAAATTACAATTGCTTTTACATTATACATTTTCTAAAATAATACTAAAAATAGGGGCTTTAAAAATTAATATATTGATTATTTTCCATGTCCTTCCATACTTTGGCATGCTTGTTGCATAAGTGCACCATTATTAAAATTTCAGCCAATATGTTGATCACTATTTTAATTTTAGGGCTATTAGATGATAATATGCCAGTGTTAAAATATTTTATGATTCATTTATTTGGACAAAACAATGCATAACTTTTAATTATTAATGTACTGTGTACCCCCCCCCCCCCCCCCCCCCCCCCCCACACACACACACACACTGCTGGAATTAGCTTTCAGAAATGATCAGATATGCTCCAACATTAGGCACGTTCAAATCAGCTACATTCGACAGGTCGCACTATTATGCCTTACTTATGACTTACTGTGTTCTTACTTGCCTTACAGTAAGAACACTGGTAACAAAGACATTTCGGTTTTGTGTTTTATATTTTGTGCTTTTTTTCCCTCTCAAAAAAGATTAATTTAAAAGTTGTTTATGTTTTAAAGGTTGATACTACATGTATATTAATTGTTCATTTTTTATCACTCTCAATTACAATGTTAAATTCCCATTTCTAAATAGTAGTAACACATTCATTAACAGTAATAGAAGCTGTTTGAACTGATATATTAGGTCCGTTGTAAAACATTGCTCCCAGACATGAAGACGTTTGACTGCTGCTCTTAACTCTTGAGAGTGACTTTGAAGGGAGGAACACACAGCGCACCATTGCTCCAGCCCCACTACTGTGTTTCAGGGAATATGGAGGCAGTAATGGGGATCTCAGCTAATGACTTGGGAGAACAAAACTTGGTCTCTTAACATCAAGAGCCTTATTATTTTTAGCTCTGGCCAATGCCGAGCTTATCCCTATTACAGGGACCATTCTTTGTGCTATCAGATGTGGAAATTAAAGTGAAATGACTTAAGGGGACGATTGCCCATACAGCAAGTAGGCTAGTCTGCCCTTCAATAAGGCTCAATTTGACATGAATGTATGTTTTAACCTTGCTTTTTCCTTCAAGATCGTGTAAAACCAATCAAGGAGGGGCTGCTTTAGAAGGCAACATGTTATAAATAGTTTCCTGTGCTAAAATATGTATATGTTCTATAAAATGAGTGTTTTTCTGTAAAAAAAAACAACATAGTGGCTGTAAAGACTTCCAATAGCTGATATTCTGTGCATCCATATCAAGATAAATTCACAATAACGTTTGTAGCATAATGGTTTCAACGTAATAAACACGAATGTCTGAATTGCAAGCCATGATAAGTTTACCATTGTAGCGACATGGTAGCACAGGACTTTTTTTTTTTTTACATGATGGCAGGCCACTGCATTTACATCATCCTTTTAAATGGTTTCAAAGTGCTGCAGTGGAGTGTTTGTTTATTGGACTTTATTCTGAGATGACATACAGGAGCTGGCGATGTCAGTGATGATGACCACTAGCTGAGTGCTTTTACAAGCTTAGGCCAAAGCTTTCTTTGAGTGATGGAGAAAGAGGTGATGATCAATGGCTGTCAGTGCTAGTGGAGTCAGGCAGGTCACTCTACGACACAGGAAAGCTCTTGTCTGGAGACTGGCAGACGAGAGTTGACAGGCCCTGGCGGTGCTCTTCAGAGAATAGATTGGACACAGAGCAGCTCTGCTTTATCAGAACTCTGCACAACTACCTGCAGTCTTTATGTACATTTTTTTTGTCGGATTAAATCACAGCTTTTCAGTTGACTTCCTTTTTTTTTTGCGTACATTGCTTTCTGAACTGGGTGGTTTGTGCTGGGTCCATTTAACCCCAACCCTCCCCGAACACACTTCATCTTCCCAAAATGTACTTGCTGTTTCTACTCAAGGAGCCCTGTCTAGGAAGCTTAGAAATGTCAACTTGATCTAAAAACGGGGGCAATTCAGGATTTCTACAAAGGGGGCCCCCAAACATTGTCCATCTTCCCAAAATGCACTTGCAGTGTCTACTTATAGAGCCCTTTTATGGTGGTCTAAAAGAGATGAGATGCGTGATTTCTACATTGGGGGACCCCCATATACTCTCTATCCCCCCCCCAAAATGTGCTTGTGATATTCTACTCAGAATGGCATGTTGAGGTGGTCCTAAAACCAAACAACATGACCCAAACAGGGGCCCATGCAAGATTACAACAAAGGGTAATCCCTAAACTCTCACTGTCCCCACAAAATGCTTTTGCGCTTTGTGCTCACGGGACTCTGTCGGGGTGGCCCATACACAAACCGTGACCAAAAAGGGGCCCTTACACAGAACTTATACTAAGGGGAATCCAAAACACTTCATAACCCCACAAAATGAACTTGCAATTCCTACTTTGTGTGCATTGTTGATGTGGTCCAGAAACCAGTCAGCATTATCTAAAAGGGGGCCCTGGGTAGTAAAAAAAGCATACCCAAACTCTCTCTATCGACTTGTCCTTTGTACTGAGGGGCCCCTGTTGAAGTGGTCCAGAAACCAACCAATGTGACCTAAAAAGGGGCCTGGCACAGACCTTGTACTAAGGGGACCCCCAAACACTCCCTATTTCCACAAAACATACTTGCACTTTCTACTCAACCCTCATTCACACTATGATTCGCAGCGGCCAAGCGACCGTTCATTTCAACGGAGAGTGAGTGACTTCCAGCGACCGCCGTTTACATGAGCGACATCGACCATTAGCGACCAGGTGGGTGTGTTGAGCAATGCGACAAAGTTGAGAATCCTTTAACTTTATGAAGAGCGACTTTCTTGAGCGACAGCCAACAGGAGCACCAGTAGAGCTCACGTGATCATCTCTCAGCTCGCTCAGAGGCCGGTTGTATTCTCCATGCTGTTGAGGGTGCCACCCAGAGCGACAGGCAGCTACAAGGTTGCTGCTAGTGTGAATGAGGCATCAGGGTGCACTGTTGATGTGGTCCAAAAACCAACCAACCTGACCTAAACAAGGCCCCATGCAGGATTACTACAAAAGGGGATGCTCAAACTCTCCCTATTCCCACAGAATGCATTCGTATTTTTCTTTTCTAAGGGAGCCCTGTTGAACTGATCTAGAAACCAACCAATATGACCTTAAAGGAGGCCTCACACAGAACCTCTACTAAGGGGGACCCCCCCAAACACTCCCTATCCCCAGAAAATGGACTTGCAATTTCTATTCAGGGCTGTCCAGAAACCAACCAACCTGACCTAAACGGGTCCCCTTGCAGGATTACTACAAAAGAGATTCGCAAAACTCTTCCTATCCCCACAGAATGCATTTGTCATTATTTTCCAAGTAGCTTTGACAAGGTGGTCCAGAATCCAACCAACATGACCTAATAGAGTCAAAAACTTCTACTAAGGGGGGCTTCCAAACACTTACCTTCTCCATTCATGGAAAACTGTAGATGGGGTTCCGAAACCATAATGGCAACACATGGAATTTTTGATGCTATAATCTTTGAAAAAAGTTGTCTTAAGATAAGAATAGGTGTTGTTCAGAAGTTTTAGGACAACTTTAACTTTGATCCACTTCAAATGTTGACCACTGTATACTTGTATGAACAAGTTTTTGGCCCAGATTCACCTTATCATCACCTTATTCTTCGAGTTATGTGATTTGAAATCGAGAATTCAAGAGAGAAGGGTGGATAAGAGAAGATCCCTGGACACCTGCTGGCAATCTTTGGAATATATTTAGCACAATGTTTATGATGCCAAAGACCAGGGTTAGCTTCTCATTAACCAGTAAAGCAGTCACAGAAGTTGGGGCTGCATTCGTCTTTTGGGTTCTCTTTCAAACAGTTCCCATATTTATCCCCATCAAGGCTCTGTGACTGCACGTGTCCCCCTCATTTGCATTCTGGGGTGGGGGAGGGGGGGGGGTTAATATGAAAAAAGTTGCTTAGTTAAACGCCACCAAATAAATGCAAAAATGTGCTGTAAACTTGACGAGATCAAACACGGGGGGTGGATGTTGAGATGCTGGCCAGTGTTCTGAGCCTTGCATTATTCATGTTCTCTAAAGCGGGTCTTCCTTAATGAGGGTCTGGTGGCTGTTTTTAGATGTGCTCAGATCGTAGACTGAAATGTGCGATCTGACCCACTCTAGAGCTATGGAACCTGGGGTGCACTGCGCTTTAGATGTGGAAGATATGACACAAAGTTCAAAGTTCAGGCAGTTACTATCCATTTCGAAATTAGAGGAATTACTTCATTTGTTTTAGTAATCACTCAATTATTTAGCACCCCATAATCACAGCCAAATGACTAACTTCATTCTAGTCTAGTTTGTGAAATTACATCACATCATTGTCTTGGTCTGGTTTCCATGTGGCATTGTTTATTTGTATAGTTTAAGGAAAATTGAACCCTCTGATTTACATGTCAGTACAAAATGCGGAGGCCATCCTTATCTGTGCAGTTGAAACATAACTATTGTGTCCATAAAACATTTAGAGAAACGTCACAATGTAATTACATGCTCTGGGTAGGATATCCATGGTGCCGGTCTTTTAACGGGGCGTAGTTTATCCACTCCTTAACAGTTGACTCAAATAGCTGCTTTATTTTCTCTGTAATTCTCTCTTTCTCTCTCATCAGGCAGAGCTGGTGCCTGACTCAGAGCAATACTGTTGGCTTTTATAATCATCCACTGCAACAAAATACGGATTATCACTCCAGGAGGGGCCATTTTCAGAGCGAGAGCTTGGGCACACCCTCAGATGCTATTAATGCCAGAAATCCCTCTGTACAGCAGTGCAGGGCTCCTTAACCATGTTGTCTTCATTTCCCTATCAGACTCGGGTAATAGAACAAATTCACACCAAAGGGCTTCAATTAAGGACTGCAAAAGCTGGTGTAATTGGAGCCTCTGATAGCCTAGAGCCCCTGTTAAAGCTTTAAAGAAGACGTGTTGAGATGTAGCTGCGCTCTGGTGGAACAGATGAGGAAAGCAGACGTGAAGACAGAGTAATAACCTAATTTGTAGAGGTACCTCGGCTGTATTCCCAGATCTGAGAAGTTTTGGGAGGGGGGTTTTATAAACAATATGCTGTACTCACAGAGGCTTTTGCACTGACAGTGAAACATCAAGTTGACCAGAAGTTGTTTATTTTCAATGTGAATGAATATAGCAAAGGGGTGACACGGTGGCTTGGTGGTTGGAACTGTCACCTCACAGCAAAAAGGTCGCTGGTTCGAGTCAAGGTTGCATGTTCTCCCCGTGTTCATGTTAGTTTCCTCTGGGTGCTCTGGCTTCCTCCATAGTCCAAAGTCATGCGGTATAGGGGAATTGAATTAACTAAATTGGCCTAAGTGTATATGTGTGAATGAGTGTGAATGGATGTTTTCCAGTACTGGGTTGCAACTGGAAAGGCATACACTGTGTAAAACTTATGCTGGAAAAGTTGGCGGTTTATTTCACTGTGGTGACCCCTGATTAATAAAGGGACTGAGCCGATGGAAAATGAATGAATGAATGAATATAGCAACTGAGACAGTTGACTATAGACACCATGTCCTAAATGACACACTGAATCCCTTGCAACCCCAAAATAGGCATTCATTGTAGCTTGAACCCTGTCAATTGTCCAATTTGGGACAGAACTGAAGTTGTGCAAAGTTGCCAGGAAATTTGATCTAGCAACCAGCTTTATAGTGACTTACTGATCATGGCCTCCCAATCATCCCCATCCACCGAATTGGCTGTATTACCGTTTCTCCACTCCCCCAAAAGCTGGTGTGTGGTGAGCATAATGGCGCCGTTGTCCTGTGGCTGCCGTCGCACCATCCAAGTGGATGCTGCACACTGGTGGTGGTGTGGAGAGACATATGTTGGGGCGCACTCACACTAGGCTATCCGACCCATGCCTGGGCATGTTTCCAGGTTCGTTTGACAAGTGTGAGTGCTCCGAGTTGGGCCCAGGTGGGGCTCAGTTGGCCGACCCTGGCCCAGTTGGAAGATGTGTGCCAGAGCACGGTTCGGTTGGGCTTTGATGCGGTATGCTTGCAGTTTGAATAAATGCTTGCGGTTTATTCCACTGTGGTGACCCCTGATTAATAAATGGACTGAGCCGATAGAAAATGAATGAATGAATGAATGAATATAGCAACTGAGACAGTTGACTATAGACACCATGTCCTAAATGACACACTGAATCCCTTGCAACCCCAAAATAGGCATTCATTGTAGATTGAACCCTGTCAATTGTCCAATTTGGGACAGAACTGAAGTTGTGCAAAGTTGCCAGGAAATTTGATCTAGCAACCAGCTTTATAGTGACTTATTAACTTTGAGTGATTCAGTCGCTGGCGGCGTAAGCATCCATTAAAAAGTACAATACTAGTATCAAACGTTGGCCAAAGGCTAAGAATTTGGTCTGCAATTTTTCATCGCATGTGTTTCCTCCATAGATGCTTCTTGTCAAAATCCTTCACTTGTTTGCCAACTAGAAGATTTCACCTCAGCAGACAGGAAGCTGATCTAAGCAGCCTATATGAACCCCCATACAACAGAACATCAAACAAGTGCAGTAGTGCTGACTTCTGTAAGCTTTCCCTCAGCGTGGGATAGAAAAGGAAGAGCTGATCTCGAAATCTTTCTTTATTGTGAAGCCAGAAGTGCGGCTGTCTTTTTTATTAGAGCGGCAACAACATTTCGGAAGAAGGAAGAGATTAATGTACCTCAGTGAGTATATGTGTGTTTAAGACAGGGAAGAAATCACTCTGAGATATTTCTTTGCTTTTACGGCATATAATAATAGCGTGCATTCCTCTCAGCAAGTGCAGCAGGTAGAAGCCACTAATTAGAGCCAACGAGTCAGGATTGTTTAAGTTGTGATGGGAAGGTGCACAACCATACTCCATTACTCCATCAACTGCTGCAGTCTGAGGGGAAAAAGCATCACTTCAAAATCATTTGCTGAGTTGCTGACAGCAGTGGAAATGGATTATCAGCTTTAGTGGTACCTAATAACCACTATTGTCCCGTGGAATTTCCACTTCTAGTGTTAAATGTACATCCTTCATGTCAAGGTGGAACAGTACCAGGCATCTTTAATATTTTAAAGATGACTGTTTTCAATTAAAATAGGTGGTGTGCGAGGTTTGAGTACTGATTCTCTATGGATCAATTGGTCTCCTTTTCAGGCTTTGTGTGTGCTTTCTGGTTTCTCAGAAAGAAAGCCATGCATAGTTCCCAAAGGTCCAGCTACAATCAAATTGTCTTTTTTTCTCCTCAACAAGAAATCCTTTTCTCACTAGATCCCAAGTTTCAGATGTGACCTTTGTCTAAGGATCACTTTGGGCACAATCAAGTCACCGTAACCCTATGTTCAATATGTTCAACCTTAATCACAGCCATATCACCCTGCACCCAAGACTGGTTACTCACTGAAGCTAAGCAGGGCTGAGCCTGGTCAGTACCTGAATGGGAGACCACATGGGAAAAACTAGGTTGCTGTTGGAAGTGGTGTTAGTGAGGCCAGCAGGGGGTGCTCAACCTGCGGTCTGTGTGAGTCTTAATACCCCAGTCAAGGTGACAATATACTGTCAATGGGTGCCGTCTTTCGGATGAGACGTTAAACCGAGGTCCTGACTCTCTCTAGACGATAAAAATCCCATGGCACTTCTCGTAAAGAGTAGGGGTGTAACCCCGGTGTCCTGGCTAAATTCCCTCCATCAGTTCTTACCAATCATGGCCTCCCAATCATCCCCACCACCGAATTGGCTGTATCACTGTCTCCCCAATAGTTGGTGTGTGGTGAGTGTAATGGCGCTGTTGTCCTGTGGCTGCTGTCGCACCATCCAAGTGGATGCTGCACACTGGTGGTGGTGTGGAGAGACCCACCACCACCCCCCCCCCCCCCCCCCCCCCCCATAATTGTAAAGCACTTTGAGTGTATGGCCAATACACAATACACAATAAATGCGCTATATAAATACACATTACATATGTTAGGGCGCACTCACACTAGGCTATCTGACCCATGCCTGGGCGTGTTTCCAGGTTAGTTTGACAAGTGTGAGTGCTCCGAATTGGGCCCAGGTGTGGCTCAGTTGGCCGACCCTGGCCCAGTTGGAAGATGTGTGCCAGAGCGCGGTTCGGTTGGGCTTTGGTGCGGTATGCTTGCAGTTTGAGTGCAAAGCACGCCTGAGCCCGAAACGGCACTTTAAAGGGACTCGGAAGACAAAAAGCAGTGTGAGTGCAGCTCATCAAGGGAGAGGGGAGAAGGGACAATCACGCTTTGGCACGGTTCAAGGCAACTGTACCTAGTGCGAGTACGCCGTTAGGCACACATTAGAGAGGCCACAGGCTATAGTATCCTCAGTGTAGATCAGATGCTACGTTGCTGGAAGCTTGAATAGCTTTGAACTTGCATCTGGCATATTATGACCTTGGTTGTCTGGCTGACCTTGCATTGATATTTAGTGCTTTTGTAGGATTCTTAAGTCCCCTAATAGTACATTTATTTTAAATTGGACATAACTCTGACATAATATACCAGTGTTTTGATACCATTGATGTCTGTTTCTAAAATTTCTCTGCTTGTTCTTTTCCTTTTTTTGAATTGTTTGAGAGGGTAAGATGATAGCAAGCTCATGTCTTCATTTAAAGTTTTCCTGCCTTTAAAAAAAGCATTGTATTGAAATCCCGTCAGTTCTATGAGTTTCATTAGCATTTCAGAGTGATTAACATACTGAGACACTTGAAGCTTCGCTCTTGAAGCTTTAGAAACTGTCGAGCGGTGAGCCTTTTAAAGCGAAACGATTTCTTTTCACTCTCACTGAGTCGTAATGAGAGCACTTCTACCAGTAATCAATTATAATAAGCTTGTCAACAAGCTAATCATTTTCTAGAGTCTGTTTTAAGGGGGAAAAAAATCAACGCTGTGCTGGACACGCAGGATTTTTGCCAACTACCTATAGAGTGCAGTCAAAACAATACTAACAAAATGCTGCGTGCATGTTCCAAGCCTATTGAATGCACCGATTAACAATGGCAGTAGGCGGTGGCTGTCAGAGGGCCTCTTTTCATTAATGACAGGGGGCGGAGCTTGCATGCTAATTGACATTCAAAGACCACCAATGTGGCACAGGCTTAGGCTAGTGTTTTTTCATGTACTTTTTTTTTGTTTGCAGTAATCAAAAGTGGTGGGTAGGGGTGTTAGCATAAAATGAGAATTACCCACGTGCATTTGTGTTAGGTTTTTATGTCTGCACACTTGCGTCAATCTTACTCCTCTGGCCGCCGCCGCCCCCTCTGCCTCTCTGGCTGCCCACTCGCTGACTCAGTAAATGCTACATTTGCATAATTATCTTTTTAATTGGCGGGCGTGAATGAGAGTATTCTCCTTTATTGTGAGCCTGGGAGTCCTCTCCGTGTGTTTTTTTTTTTCCAGAGATGTGAGGAGATGAGAGTCTACCGAGCAAGCAAATTGCCAGCTCATTCGCTCTTTTCACTCTCTCTCCCTTTCTCTCTCTCTCTCTCTCTCTTCCTTTCTCTCTCTCTCTCTCTCTCTATTCTGCTTAACTCGATAATCGTCCATGTTAATAAACTGTTTCACACACCTTCGCCTACTTAAGCCTTTTTCTGTCAGAATTTGCCGGATGATTAGAAAAAGATCAGGTTGTGCCAAGACGATTAGATTTACTTCTTGGTTTTTGTAATGCAGGGAGGAGCAGAAGTCGTTTCTCTCCTGTTTCAATTAAAATCGGAAATCATTGTGCCGTATGTGCTAACGTGAAAATGCTAAATTTGTCGGTTTTCTCTGAGGTAAAGCAAGATATAATTGTCTCATGAGTCACTTGCAGCGAAAAAATGGGAGAAGGAAGAAAATGATTTGTTCCAGAACAATTGCAACAACTTCGTTTCACAGAAAAAAAAAACCTTGCTCTTATGAGTTAGTGAAACAGCGTAGTTGTTTTGCCGGAAGACCTTGAAGTTGAACAAAAGCTTTTAAGTCTTTCATGGGATCACTACAGAAACACTAAGATACACGGTAGCTGTTAGGTTACAAAATTTAAGGTGTGAGAGTTGAGAGAGAAAGAGAAAAGGAGAATTTAGCTGGAATACTAGTCAAGGTGTGTTTCGATGTGCAATAGATCAGATATGTGGGAGTTTCACTTGGGATTAGTTGTCTAGTACATATGAAATCATGTTAGACTCTCCTCCCTCGACCTTCCAACACACACATCCACAATGCAACAATCAAAAGACCTCAGCTAAATGGCAGCTTTTACAGCCATCACTGAATACTTAACAGAGGGAGTATGAAATGTAATGAGAGTAATTAATATTTCGTGCGGTAGAGGGATAGACGTAATTGAATCTAGAAGACAGTACAGGGTCAGCTAACTTCGGTTATTCGCAGCGTCCCATTGCACAGCAAGGCCATTTGAGCTTTCTGATGACAGTTCACATTTTAGACAAACTTGCTGAATATTAATTAACTCAGTTGCCGCCTATAAGACGCCAGCATTAGTCATGGATCGGGCTGCATGAGCCTAACACTAATTCTGATCTAATGGACTTGTGTAATACAACATATTATGCAATTTTGGGGGGATTTATAGTACATTTGTGCCAAGCACTTTCATTGTTAAAGAACAATGGAGCTCTAGAATTGTGGTGACTTGGTTATTTGGCTAGGAAGCATTATTTTAGATAAGGGATTGGTCTGAGAATGTTTTAAACTGTAGCTTATTTTAATCTCTATATGTTGTTTAAAGGCCCGAATATATTTCTTTTACTCTGTCCTTACTCCCAGTTTTTTTCCCAGAGGGGGTATTTCACAAAAGGCATAATTACCCTGGTGTAAGTTTTTGTTGATGCCCTGATTATCTGGACAGCTTTCAAAGTAAACCTAATAAAAAGACAAATCCACAGTTTAATCAAGTTTGTTTGATTAATGCCTAGTTCAGACTTCACGACCTAAAACACTGAAATATTGCTGTTCTGTTAAGACTTCATGACATGTTGTCTTGAAGTCACTGTGGTACTATGTAAATGGTCACAGGAGGTCTCAAGCCTCGTTCACACTGCTAGCTACTCGCAGCGGCAAATCAACAAGCGACCGCCCATTTCAACGGAGAGTGAGCAACTTCCGGCGACCTCTGTTTATGCGAGTGACAGCGACAGTTGGCAACCAGGTGGGCGTGTCGAGCGACGTGACAAAGTTAAGAATCCTTCACCTTTATGCAACTGAAAAGCGACTTTCTTTAGCGACAGCCAATAGCAGCACCAGTAGGGCTCACGAAACAATGCATAAATGAATGTGTTGTTGAAAATGAATGTCTGCAATATTTAAGGACCTAAAATAATTTTAATGTGCCACACTTAGACTTTAGGTTTGGGCTGCTTCTGATAGTGTGCACAGATGCTCACAGCTGCTTTTGATGACAAACATATTGAGTAATGTGGATAGTACATAGACTGTCATGAAAAGTGTAAGATTAAAATATACCAAAGACTTGCATTACTGTGTACTGGAAAAGGGCAACGTTCGGTATGGCTACCATGAAGGAAGTCCCACCTTCCAGTTGAATTAGCCAATTGTCAGTCATGATAGCCTGGCAGTTCTTTGGGGGATGTGTCTGTACAGATTTGCTTGGTCATTACGGCAACTCCTGTCATCTCCTGTCAACTCCTGCTCTTCCACTGTTTGTCACCATGTGTTCTGAATAGCATGGAAACAGTTAGATTGTTGATTGGTGTCGGAACCTCTGCACATGTGTCATAGCTAATGCAAAATAGAAGTAACATATTTTAAGTGTAATTAGTGCTTAAGCAACAACAATATTGGGATGGGTCACTTAGGAGTTGGTGGTTGATTTGAAATAGGTACTTTAATTATGAGTTCACCAAGCAGTTTTTGAGATTGGATAAATGGTCCGGGGCAGTTGCAGATATGGCCACCAAGTAAACAGGCATTCCTTGAAAGGGACTTTGAATGTACATTATATCATGGATTCTCAACTCTGGACCTTAAGATCGGGAAAGCAAGATTTTGGAATATAGTCTGCCTGAAGCACAGCCATATCATATATTGGACTACTCAAAGCCCCTATCTTGTATTTGTTACCTAAAAACGATCCCAGATCAGTTTTAAAGAGCCTATCTTAATGATACCTATCCACACGATCCTCTGTAAGTCCCTTTGAGAGAACAAGAGAAAGATCACGTGCCACCTAAAGGTCGGATAGTTCAGCCTGATCGCATGAGAAAACGTAAGTTTTTTACGTTTTGTCAGTTTAGTGGTTAATTAGTACGAATTCGTACGAGTTCAGTCGTACGAAATTGTACGATTTTAAAAATGAGGCATGGCACCTAACCCCACCCCTAAACCCAACTGTCACTGGGGGATGAGCAAATCATACTAAATTTTACGAATTAGATCGTACAAATTCATACGAATTAGCCACTAAATCAAAAAGTTACGAATTGGCGTGAGATTGTGTTGGATAGTTAGGTTGCCTTCGAAACCGAGTATGGCACAGGATAAATCACTTAAAATCACTTCATTGCATATTTGGTGTCCTTCTAATGTCAATTTGTTTGTCTCTGTTCTTCCACTGTTTGTAACCATGTCTTCTGGTTACCACAAAAACAGTTGGATTATTGATTGGTGTCAAAACCTCTGCACATGTGCAGTAGCTAATGCCGAATGGAATGAACAGGTTTTAAATATAATTAGTGCTTAAGAAACTGCAATATTGGGACTTAGGATTTGGTTGATTTGAAATATGTAATTTAATTTAATTGTGATTTTTAAAATGCAAATATGGCCACCAAGTAAACAAACATTCCCTGAAAGGGACTTTGAATATTTATAATGGATTCTGGCCCTCGAGATCAGGAAAGCCAGAATTTGAAATACAGTCTGCCTGAACAACAACACTATATACTAGACTACTCAAAACCCTTACCTTGTATCTGTTACCTAAAAACAATCCCAGATCCATTTTAAAAGGCCTCTCTTAACAATACCTATTCACGCGCTCCTCTGCAAGTCCCTTTTGAGAGAACAAGAGAAAGATCACGTGCTGCCTGAACGGCCGGATTGTTAGGTCGCCTTTGAAACGGAGCGTGGTGCAAGAGCATGTGCCGGGGCGCCTGCTCAGCCTGTGATCTGCGTCTAGCCTGAAGAGTACTGGCTGTCCCTCCAATCCTCTTCCAATGTTCAAAGGTAACGGGAGGCCTCTCCCAGGCCTCCTGCTTTGATGTGCTCTCCGACACCAGTCGTATCACTGCTACCAAGTCTCTCTGGCCCTCCTTGACAGAGACAGGCAGAAAAAAAAACCAAGAGTTAATTGGTTAGTCACAACGTCTTGCCCCAGACACAGTCACATAACCGCTGTATGATGCGCTTTTTTCACAGGCAAACGCTAAACGCAAACAATATTGCTGAAAGAAGGCAGATCGCTCACTCAGGGAGCTTGAATAGAGGGTGTGGAATAATGATTCATGACTTTTAAAATCAAATTAAATGTAATTAACATGAAGCAGAGTTAACATCGGTTGTGTTTTGCATCCATGACAAATGCGGGATCATCTGTCGGATGGGAGGAACACATCACAGAGGGCAGGAACTGCTGCTCGGGTAATGAGGGAGAAATGGTGAGGTCACCCGAATGCATTCCTGTGACTTGCCTTCCATAAGCTCGGTTATGTCATTCAGCATCTGTTTCTCATGAATAAATACACCAGTATATTTTCACAGTTAAATACATGAAAAACCTCTTGAAAGTGAAAGTTTAGATTGTGTTGTCTTCACAATTCACATTATGTAAAAAAAAAAAAAGAAAGTTTTTTCAGGCTTTCATCTACATTTAAGTATTTGTTGTTAATAATATTTAACATTTACATTATAATATAATATAATATAATAAAGTAAAGAAGGAGCTGAGCTGAAAGGCAAAGCTCTCAATTTACCGGTCAATCTACGTTCCCACTCTCGCCTATGGTCATGAGCTTTGAGTCATGACCGAAAGGACAAGATCTCGGATACAAGCGGCCGAAATGAGCTTCCTTTGCAGAGTGGCAGGGCGCACTCTTATAGATAGGGTGAGGAGCTCTGACACCCGGGAGGAGCTCGGAGTAGATTCGCTGCTCCTCCACATCGAGAGAAGTCAGCTGAGGTGGCTCAGGCATCTGTTTCGGATGCCTCCTGGACGCCTACTTAGGGAGGTGTTCCAGGCATGTCCCACCGGGAGGAAGCCTTGGGGAAGACCCAGGACATGCTGGAGGGACTATGTCTCTCGGCTGGTCTGGAAACGCCTCTGGGGGGGATCCTGGAGGAAGTGTCTGGGGACAGGGAAGTCTGGGGTTCTCTCCTAAGACTGCTGCCCCTGCGACCTGACCCCGGAAAAGTGGTAGAAAATGAATGAATAATATAATATAATATAATATAATATAATATAATATAATATAATATAATATAATATAATATAATATAATATAATATAGGGCTGTGCAATATGGGGAAAAGAAAGCTACAGTATCACAATTTTCTTGAACAATATTGTGATTTTGATTTTAATCACAATTTTGTCACAGACAGACAGATTTTGTGTTCATAGTATGGATCAGAAACATATTTCAAAAGAATAAACAATTAGATCTTCATCAAAGACCTGTAACATGTCTCTAAAACAGACATAAAATAAAAATCACCTTGGCTGTTTCTCAATATGCGTTCCTCAGCGATCTAGCGTCCTTGTGTTCTCGTTTAACGTCATCATCAACTGCCAAAGTTTAGTTCCAAAACTCAAGACCGCAAGAACGGATGACGTGTGAAAGTCCGCGAGGATGTGTTCTTGATATCAAGGATGCACCGATGCAGACTTGAGCACCGAACTCGCTCTAGAAGTCCCAGAAGTTATTGCGACTGGAGGTGGGTTCCGCAGCATTTTATATAGATTTATTATTAACGTTCAGAGATATAACTTATTTATCTGAGGAGTTTCCCTAAATGACATGGTGAAAGTAAACATTACCATGAAAATCTTAATAAAGGCATAAACACATTAAGGGTGTTTATGTGCTGAAATTCGTATTAAAATATGTTTTATTTATATTGTGCAACGTATATTTATAAAGTCTAAATGCATAGTATATATTGTGAAAAGGGGAAAAACAATAAATCACTGTATGAATGCTGTAATGTTTAAATAATTTTCGGTTACAAACGCTTGAAGGTCACGTGACAATCAGGAAGAACGCAGCATCTCATTCCTCACAGGACGCTTTCTGTGTTCTCGCTGTCTCCAGAGTTCGTTCTTCCGAGGTGACCTGGCAAGAACTCAAGTCCGTTCTCCGTGTTCTCGGAATTGAGAAACAGCCCTATTAAAGCTGTAACAAGTTGTCTCTAAAACAGACCTATGGCAAAACAAATGTGTATGTGTGTGCATAAACGAGCACGCTGACAAACGTAAGTAAGGCTTCGATGTTCTGCTTGACCAAATATCCGAAGTAGTTGCATGTGTGTTCACAGATTTGTTTTGTCATGCATAGATCATAGACCTCTTTGTGATGCTGCCATGAAATATCGCGTCCTTTGCACGCACAAGTCCATTATTTCCAATGGAGGCACGTGGATTGCGTGCACATATTGAGAGTGGCATATGCGCGTATTCCAGGTGCACGCAGCTGAAAATCTCTTTTCAGATAAACTTTAAATGAAACTTTTCAGAATGCTGCACCGCGAGTCACGTAACAAGAACTGACCGATCAGCTTTATACTTTGTATGGAATATACACATTTCGGTTACCTCAGACAAACACAAGTCACCCGAACACCAAGTGCTTTTTAATTCTCTCCATACATAAAACTTGTATCAGAACTGCAGCAATGTTTTGTTAGTTTGTCATCCTCTGAGAAAACGGTTGATGGTCACCAAGCAACG
Source organism: Danio kyathit (assembly GCA_903798195.1). NCBI lineage: Eukaryota > Metazoa > Chordata > Actinopteri > Cypriniformes > Danionidae > Danio > Danio kyathit. The sequence goes on from LR812543.1 coordinate 39,801,319, forward strand.
ACAAAGGAGCGACTGCAAAGCACGTTGAAAATGCTGGAAGCGACATGCTTTTAGACAAGATATATGACTGACTTACAAATGACTTGGTTCTGCCGGATGGGAGGAATACAGGCGCGCTGCGTTATGGAATATTAGGCACGTTGCATTATGATTGGTTCAAATACCATAGGAAAGGAAACTCAGCAGGAAAATCGTGCTGTAAGGTGATTTAGAAATCTTGCATGTCCAAATTGCGATTTCGATACCATTTCAATTAGTCGCACAGCCATAATACAATACAATACAATACAATACAATACTATTGAATATTCATTGATTAATTTTCCTTCAGCTTAGTCTCTATTTCAGAGGTCACCACAGCTGAATAAACCACCTACTATTCTGGCATATGTTTTGTGCAGCGGATGCCCTTCTAACCGCAACCCAGTACTGGGAAACATCCATACACAATACGACCAATTTAGTTTATTCAATTCACCAATAGCGCATGTCTTTGGACTGTGTGGGAAACCGGAGCACCCGGAGGAAACCTACGCCAACACGGGGTGAACATGCAAACTCCACACAGAGAAATGCCATCTGGTCCAGCCGAGACTCGAACCAGCAACCTTCTTGCTGTAAGGGGCGACAGTGCTAACCACTGAGCCACCATGCCGCCGCCATAATAACCCTAGTTACATAGAAGCTAAAGTTATTTAATGAAATAAACATTAAAGTAAATAATGAAATCGGTGTTATTTTGGAGCGCCACTACAGACTTGCTTACACTGCAGCTGTATTTTATTTAGACCACTTTTAGTTTTAAGTTAAAGTCAGGGTAAATTATTAATCTCCTTCACACTATATTTTTAGTTTGTCCTCTGTGCTTTAATTCTTCATCACGTGTGTGTGTGTGTGTGTGTGTGTATATATTTGCAATCTTAAAACTCAACCAGATTAAAAAAAGGCAAATGAAAGTGGCATAGAGGGAACAATTCCTGCTCCTTTGTGCTATAAGAAATATACAAAGCGCTCCATTATCTCAGAGGAGGAAGTGCTTTAATGATTTATACCAGCAGGTAGACCTCAGAGTATTAGCTCCTTTGGTCCCTGGTTGACTTGGTAGCGTTTGGCAAATGGAGGACTAGAGGACATGTTTTCAGGAAAAAGTGATTCATTGCGCCAAGCGCGGCAGTCATTAGAGAAGTGTCTCGCTTTTCGTCCCTCCAGACTCTCCAGACACACTGCGGCGTGCCACGGCTGTTTTGGAGAACAGAGGAAGCGTGGCGGAGCATAAGCAGATCTGCCTGGTACACAGGCCCTCGTTCCCCTCCGAGGAACCCTAAATAAGAAATGTGAATAAAAGAAGCATTTTTTGCCAGACCACACACTCGTCAGGAAGAGATGGAGATGCGCTAGGGCAATTGTTCATGAAATCTTTGATGGAGTTTATAGTGTAAGCCAGAGAACTTGGTCCTTGGTAACCTTTGCTGTTTCTCAATACTGTATGTGGTATTCACACCAAATCCGTCTTTGCTTCTAAAAGCAGGAGACGAACTGCTTCGGAAATAGTTTGAAACAAAAGTGCAGCCTAAAGCATGAAGACACAACCACTCAAGTCGTTCTGATTGGTCCACTGCTTTGGTACTAACAGTGATGAGCAGCGCTGTGTGTAAAAGTTGAAGTTATTTTAACAGTAGATAGCATCTAAAAAAACATGTCACTCATGTTTACGACACTTCAAAAAACACGAGACACAAACATACTGGTCACATGCGTCAGTGAAATGTGTGTTTACATTGAAATACAATAGAACAGTAGTGCTTTTTAAAGGAAAAACTGAAACATGTTCTGTGTAAATCTAAAAAAGGTAAACAGTTTAAGCTTTCACAAAAGCCAGTGAGGTTTGTGCTTTTGCAGTTATTTGGAGGATTAAGCTTCTGCAAGGACCTTTGAACTTCTGAAAGAACAAGTGATGATTTTTTTATTGTGATATTTTTGGAGTTTTGGTGTTGCCTTTTGGTGTTGTTGGTGTTGTTTAAATTTGCTTTTTTGGTACTTTGAATGTACCTATGGAGTTTAACCTTCCATAAGTTTGAGTTTGAGTTTTTCAAGTGATTTGAGCTTCCACAAGAGTATTGAGGTTTGAGCTTCAAGTATTGAGTATTGAGGTTTGAGCTTCAAGAACCAATGAGGTTTGAACTTCCCCGTAATGAGATTTGAACTTCCTCAAGAACAATTTAGGTTTGAGCATTCCTTATAATGAGGTTTGAGCTTTCTCAAGAACCAATGAGATTTTAGCTTTCTCAAGAACCAATGAGATTTGAGCTTCAAGAACCATTGAGGTTTGAGCTTCCTCATAATGAGGTTTAAGCTTCCTCAAGAACCAATAAGGTTTAAGCTTCCTCACGAACCAGTGAGATTAGAGCTTCCTCAAGAACCAGTGTGATTTGAGCTTCCTCAAGAACCAATGAGATTTGAGCTTTCTAAAGAACCAATGAGATTTGAGCTTTCTAAAGAACCAATGAGATTTGAGCTTCAAGAACCATTGAGGTTTGAGCTTCCTCATAATGGGGTTTAAGCTTCCTCAAGAACCAATGAGGTTTAAGCTTCCTCACGAACCAGTGAGATTAGAGCTTCCTCAAGAACCAATGACATTTGAGCTTCCTCAAGAACCAATGAGATTTGAGCTTTCTCAAAAACCAATGAGATTTGAGCTTCAAGAACCATTGAGGTTTGAGCTTCCTCATAATGAGGTTTAAGCTTCCTCCAGAACCAGTGAGGTTTAAGCTTCCTCACGAACCAGTGAAATTAGAGCTTTCTCAAGAACCAGTGAGATTTGAGCTTCCTCAAGAACCAATGAGATTTGAGCTTTCTCAAGAACCAATGAGATTTGAGCTTCAAGAACCATTGAGGTTTGAGCTTCCTCATAATGAGGTTTAAGCTTCCTCAAGAACCAATGAGGTTTAAACTTCCTCATGAACCAGTGAGATTAGAGCTTCCTCAAGAACCAGTGAGATTTGAGCTTCCTCAAGAACCAATGAGATTTGAGCTTTCTCAAGAACCAATGAGATTTGAGCTTCAAGAACCATTGAGGTTTGAGCTTCCTCATAATGAGGTTTAAGCTTCCTCAAGAACCAATGAGGTTTAAGCTTCCTCACGAACCAGTGAGATTAGAGCTTCCTCAAGAACCAATGAGATTTGAGCTTCCTCAAGAATCATTGAGGTTTGAGCTTCCCAATAATGTGGTTTCAGCTTCCTCAAGAATCAATGAGATTTGAGGCTTCCTACGGACAAATGAGATTTGAGCTTCCTCAGGAACCATTGAGATTTCCGCATTATGGATTTGTGTTATTTGTGCTCTGTATTTTTCTTTTCTCTCTCTCTCTCTCTCTCTCTCTCTCTCTCTCTCTCTCTCTCTCTCTCTCTCTCTCTCTCTCTCTCTGTTTTCCCGTATCTGCTTACATTATTTTCAGGTTTTGTTCATTGGTCCTTCCCGGTTACGTCACTCTTACGTCACATCCAATAAACAAAGACCACCCATCATAAAAGCGCGCGCCAGACCCTTCACCGGCCCTTCTTCTTATTTTTCCTTATGTCACTCTTGTTTCTGTTGTTGCGTTAGAAAGAAAACCCTATCTGACTGTGTATTGTTGTTGCTCGTTTCAGTGTGCACGTTATTGGTCCGTAATGCATCTTATTCCATTTCTCATTCACGTTGTTTACGAGGCTTGGATGAAGCGAACAGGTAAAAAGGTCACGTGACATACATCTTGCACACATCTTCAACACATAGGACTACTCTTGTGTATAGTACATTAGGTTAGGGGCGAGCACCACCCCTTCTACTTTTTGGATAGACAGAGTAGATAGTTAGGACTCGGAAGACTCTTTGCGTGTTTATTATTTTGTTTTCACATATTTAGTTAGTTAGATGCTTCTGGGGAGTTAGATAAAGTTGGGTTTTGTTCTTTTTTTTTTTTTTTTGGCACCGCCCACGTCCCTTCTGCCAGCTCTCTTGTTTTTCCCCGTCTTTGTATTTGTCTCAGTGTTGTGTATATTGTAAATATCCCCACTTTCCCCTAGACAAACATCAGGGGTTTGTAACAGCATCTTCAAGAACCAATGAGATTTGAGCTTTCTCTAGAACCAATGAGATTTGAGCTTCCTCAAGAACCATTGAGGTTTGAGCTTCATCATAATGAGGTTTGAGCTTTCTTAAGAACCAATGAGATTTAAGTTTCCACAATAACCAATCGGGTTTGGGCTTCTTGAAGATCCAATGAAGTTTGAACTTTGAGATTTGGGAGATTTTCAATGGGCGGACAACAATCTTTCAGATTTTATATAACTCATTTCTTTAAGATTTTAGAACAACATGTGAGCAAGTAGATGACACCATATCCATTCAATCACAAGCTAACAATTTCACATCTGACTGTGATTGCGTGTTAGCAGATGGACAGATACAATGGGGTGAAAATAAGATTTCCTTCAGCAAAGCAACTTCTTTTCAAATGGTATTTGTAACAATTAGGGATAAAGAGACTGACCAAGCGTTTTCTCTCCCTTTTCGTGAGTGATTCAATCTCAGAATGGTTTATTTGTCAATGGTTGCCAGGAAAACATCTCTGTTGCTAGCGGAAGGGGTGTTATTCGGAGCGAAGCAGCCCTCGTCACATTTGCAGGTCCCGCTGGACTTTGTTGAAATTGTTTTGTCCTGACTGATGCCTGGGAAATCTGACATTTGTTTCTGACAGGGCCTTTCGTATCGGCTGTTTTCAGTTTGTGGTCAGGCTTTAATAGAGACGGCGGTAGGTAAACTTAAGGCAAAAGCAACTCATTTTGATGTGTTGAGGACAAAACTGTGTCTGTGAAGCTCAAAGTGTTCCGAACTTGAACTTTACGAACCGAGATGGTGCCTGGAGGTTAGAGATTTTGGAGGAACCCCACCCTGCACAGCGGTCAAACACAATGTCATTTTGACACGCACCTTCTATCTAAAAGATACAAGCTGAGCATTCTGAAGAACATTAGAACATTCAGTAAGATCCTGCTATATTATATCATATTATATTATATTATGTTATGTTATGTTATGGTATGTTATATTATAAACACGAATCATTTGTATTATCATAATATTTTAAAATACAATGATGACACTGTAAGTAAATGACATAATTAAATAATAGTTATGCTATTATATGTGTACATTGTTTTCACACTTGCAGACTTAATAATAACACTAACATAAAAATGCTTTTATATACCAAAATTTGAATGCTTCGTATCAGACATAACATTTCAGCCAATTACTTGCTTGATGTAACAGCTTTGATTCGAAGCTTGTATAAATTATCACATCATTTGTGAAGCCGCACACAAGCACCTCTTGTGTTTGCAAATAATGTGCAACATTAAGCCTCCTTTCTGTCCCTCCATCTATTTTATTACTTTGTAATCTCACAGACAGATAGGAGCTTCGCGGCAGACGCCTTATATTTTTAAACCCTTTGGAACCAATTGCTGGAGAAGGGCTGTCTTGGGAAGGCCCCAGTGGAGAACGGTAGGGCTCATTAGTTCAATCCCCTTCGAGGGCGAATGCAAAGAAGGAGCCGGAGTAAGACATTTCTGCGCTCTCCTTTTTTTTTCTCGGGGCGTCCTTTGCTCTTTCTCTTTCCCACATTTTCTGCTTGCATCAGCAGCAGCTGAGGGGCCGAACCTCGGCCATGCCGCTCCGCTCAAGCTGCCCCACCGGTCTTAAGAGCAAAGCACTGTGGGGAGCTTAGACTGATCAACTCAAATCCAGAAGCTATCATCCAGGCTTTAGGGAATTAGGAACGCTGGCTTTGCTCTTCATGTACTGTCCAGATATCAAACGTTCTGCTTTCTGAACAAGTGCCAAGGATGGACGGCGCTCGCCAGGACGGAGGGATTTGCAGTCTATGCCGCTGACTAGTGTTATCAAAAGTACCTGTGCATCAGTTCTAGGTACAGTTGAAGTCCCACCCTGTCTTCATGTTTAAATTGAGATCATGTCAAACATCCAGAAAAATGGGATAGTAATTGATGATGAATTATTTTTTGAACCCAATATATAAGTTTATCTTGAGGAAATACCAAAATGTTGGCATTAGTCTTTTATTTAATTAATGCATTCTTTCTGTATTGCAGCCTGGCTACATTGTTTAATTGAAATAGGTTAAATTGTGTTTTTAAAAGTGGCAGGTAAAGTTATGTTTTATTGCGTTTTAAAACATTCATTTGTTGGATTCTTGCCTTTATTGAGACCAGACAAAATAGGAGAATGAGCAGGATTGGAAATGGTACTTGAGTCTGGACTCAGATAAGGCCCAGACAGAATGACAGAATGCTGTCGTTTTGGGAATGGTACTTGAGTTCGGACTAAGCCCAACTGAATCCAAGAAAAAATGGCTAAAGCAGTATCCCGGACGAGCCCCCTTTTCTCGTTATGTACCAAATAACGGTATGTACTGGACCAAATCAGAACACAAACTTCCATGCCTTCCGTGCATTTTACCTATCCTGTATTTTTTATTGGACAAAACAATAGTGCTAATACTAACAGTGCCTTTGTGGCAGGGAAGGAGTCTTGTTGGAATATCTCGTGGAATCTTGTGAAAACTTGTGAAATCTTACCTGGGCTTTATTCTCATTATTTACCCACTACAGTGTGAATTTGTGGGTGGGGCTAACCATCAGTGGGTGGAGCTCATCAGTTAACAACCTCTCGATTGGTAATGGTACTTGAGTCGGGACTCAGATGAAACCCAACCGAATCCAAGAAAAAATGGCAAAAGCAGTATCCCGGACGAGCCCCCGTTTCCCGTTATTTACCTAAATAAATAGGTTTAATATTATTTTAATATTTTATTTTACCTATTTATTAAAATTATTTAGTCAAATAAATAATTTGCCTAAAATTAGTTGCAACTCTTATTTAAAATAATTGTCCTCTAGTAATGTAACATGGCTGCAAATTCAGATTCATCAGTAAGCATGATTGCTAGTCTATGCATTCATGGGGTGGACTAATGTTAGCTTAGCAGCTAGCTAGTTACATTAATTGTGCCTAAAATAAAATGCCTAAAACTATGGCCATTGCTAACATTTCCACTCAGCCCCCCTAAACATTTTGCGATTAGTTCAGCAAACTACACAATTTTCTGTTCGGCTCCTCCCTGTGTTTCAGCTGGATCTTCAAAAGTGTCTATTGGGACAGGTACCATTTTAAAAGTATTGATTTGGCACAGTATCAAACAGTATGTTAAAAGCTGTCTTTCAACCTATACAACCTTTTTGACCTTTTTAACCTGAAAATCAACCCATAGAAGCATTTATTGAAATAGGGTTCTTTCCATGAGTAAGACATGTGCAAGGTACCCCTTTATCTATCTACTTATCTAACTTAATCTTAGGTGCCACAAGCACACACATTGTTAAAATGTTAGCCTTGAATAGATTGTATCTTGTGTTTCAAAAATCTTTACCAAATGCGGATCTGTAATTGACATTTTTTTATATGTCTTTTATTGAATCACTGTTTTCTTTCTGTTTTGTAGTATGATTTGGAAATCTTACACTGTCTAATAAGAATAGGTGGAATAGTCTTATCAAAGTGCCAGGTAAAGTTATTTTAAAGAGTAAAAGTCAGCTTGTTAAAATCCATCTTAGGCAGATTTTATCGAAAGCTCAATTAATTTTAATGAATTTGAATCATCCATTACAGAAAGAATTTCAGTGGGGTCCCTCAGGGTACCGGTTCAGAGAACCTGGTGGTAAAAAAAAAAAAACAAAAAAAAAATTTAAGGTTTTTTGTCTTAGCAGCTATTAGTCTGATGGATTCTTAATCTGTTTGATTTGACAGTGGATTTATAGAATGTATCAATGTTTTGGTTTTATTCTATGTATTGTCTGTATGTTATGTGACTTACTACTGCAAAACTAGATTTACCCATGGGGGAAATTAAAGAAAAAACAAACAAACAAGGTACTGTTTGTATAGTAAGTAACAGAAAACTAGTTTCACAAACTAAAATAATTTTAGGTCACTTCCCAGTAGTCACAAAACAACAAAAGACGTTAATACTATATAGGTTAATTTTAGGTCACCAGCGTCTAAGAACAGTGTTATTTTGCGGAATGACGTTGATATTTTGTTGATTTTAGGTTGTGTTGGAAAATGACTAAAATCCAATGTCGAGCCAACATCTTAAACCAATTGACGTCAAATACTGACATTTATTCATCAGGTATGGCAACCAAAATCCAACATCTGATAGACGTCATAGGGGTAATGTCCACACAACATCAAGCTGTAACATCATTAGACGTTGATATTTTGTTGTTTTTAAGTTGCTTTAAAAAGTAATCAAAATGCGACATCTGTCCAACGCTGGACATTGACGTTGACATTGGGTTGTGACGTCAACCAGATTTTCATTTCCAAACAAAATGCAACGTCCCATGACGTTGGGATAAAACGTCAACCTGACGTCATGTTGACGTCCTGTGCCTGCTGGGCTCTTTGCTGTAGTGTGTCAGTAATACTATCAGTTTAAAATTCAGAAAAAAAAAATGTTTTGCTATTAATTGTAATAATACAGTGAAATTTTAGTTTGCACAAATTTTGTTTGTCTTTTAGGCCAAGCAATGCTGTAAAGTAGGAATGCTTTCAAACGAAATACCATCAATAAATTTTCTATATCAATTATCTTCTATTAAAGAGATCAAATGAACATTTTGTGTGAGCACCCTTTGCATTGTGCTACCGAATCCAACCAAAAATTCGAAAACAGTATCCCGGACTTTCCGGGGATCACTTTCCTGAAATACATCACATAGGAGCATTTATTGAAATCTGCGTAAGAATTTGGGAGCTGGTGCTCTAATACCTTTGGCAACCATTGTGTTTGTTATAATGCATTTTAATTGCTTAAAAGACAATCTTATAATCTTGCCTTTTATTAAGACAAGACGGTATAGGTTGGCACGAAACAAAGCAGGAAGAAAAGGGAGGGTAGGATCGGGAAATAACCAAGTCGGAATGCTCCATGATGCTACCGAATCCAACCAAAACTTAAAAAACAGCATCCCGGACGAGCCACCGTTTTCAGTTATGATATAAGTTGTCCTTCAACCTATACTACTTGATCAGGCTTGTGTCACTTCCCTGAAATACAACAGATAGGAGTGTTTATTGAAATCTGTATAAGAATTTGGAAGCTGGTAAAATTACTAGTGTTCTAATAACTTTGGCAACCATTGTGTTTGTTGCAATAAAGTTTAATTGCTTTAAAAAATCATCTTGCAATCTTGCCTTTATTAAGACAAGACAGGTTGGCATGAAGCAAAGCGGGAAGGAAAGGAAGGGTAGGTAAATCCAGTCAAAAATGCGAAAACAGCATCCCGGACGAGCCCCCCTTTCCAGTTATGTTATAAGTTGTCCTTCAACCTGTACTAACTTTTCGGGCATTTGACGTTTTCCTGGAATACAACACATAGGAGCGTTTATTAAAATCTGTGTGAGAATTTGGGATTTGTGTAGCTTGAGTGTTTTACAAATGAGTGTTTTACAAATTTTGAGTGTAAGTTGTGTTTTTGTAAGCATTTACGATATGCGTAACTGTGAATTTTGTGAAATGGAAGGGATAAGGGACTAGGGGTGTCAAAATTAATCGTTTCTTCGGTGCACCGCGATGCAGAAGGGGACAATTCGATATCGGTTCAGTAATAGATCATAACCGGTTATTACGGACTGACGTCATTTATCCCCTATGCGCGATGTCGCGGTAGAATACTATGGCGAATGAGGTGAGGGTGAGTAAATAAAACACTCCTACTACTTAATAAGCAAATCTTTCACTGCCCCTCTCTCTCCACCACACACACACACACACTTTAAGCATTTGACCCGTTGGCATGTTCTTGATGTAAAATTTCCTCTCCTCTCCTCAGATTACCCGATAACCGCGTATTATGCGCATATAGACTGAAGCAGGTCGCATACCAGAAACGCCGCTCGGCGACGCGCCGCGCAGCGCCACGCATTTCAGAATTCTAAAAATAGGTTTCAGTTAGAGTACACACAGCCCAGACATGACTCAGGACACTGTTCATAATTCTGCCGCGCCACAGAGCGCCATCTGATTAGTTTCGTTTTAAATAGCCTGCGAATGTGCGCGTCTGGTGTGCTATACTTTCAACTGTCATGTGCGCGCCGTGTCGCAGCGCTGAGCGGCGCATCCGGTGTGTGACGGCCTTGACCCACGGCTGTTTTCCCCGCGTCATTCACGGGGCACTTTCGTTTCTAATCGCAGCCCTTTCTGTTGAGCGGGTGAAGACAATGACCAATCATAGGGGTGTAAGAACTTGCCAGCGCTCAAAAAGCAAGCGGGATAATATTTACAGTAGTTTATTTGTTATGAATGCTCGTGCTGTCTTCTGTGCATGAGTTTTGTCTAAAACATTCACAAAGAGTGTGTTTTTTTTTTTTTTTGAGCAGGTAAAATTAAAGGTACAGTTCATATATCTGACTGCTTGTATTAAAGGACAAAATTGTATTACAAATAATATATAAACATATTTATAGATTTTAATAAAAAAAGAAATTCTTGTGTGGTAAAGAAAAAATCTAATTATGTATGGAAAGCATCGACAATGCACTGTGATGCACCGAGATATCGAATTGAACCGAAATGATGGCATAATAATCGTAACTGAACCGTGAGACCAGTGTAGGTTCACACCCCTATAAGGGACCTTCTAAAAGATCCACACATTGCATTTTAACAATCCTGCATTTTTATTGGACAAAGCAATCGTGATAATGCTAACGGCTAATGCTAACAGTGCCTCAGCAGCAGGGAAGGAGTCTTGTTGGAATTTCTTGTGAAAACTTGTGGAATCTCACCTGCGTTTACCTCTCGTTATTTACCACCTACAGTCTGAATGGGTGGAGCTCATAGGTTTGCAACCTGTCGTTTTTGTAGCTTAGCTTCAGTATAACCTGTTTAAGACTAACCAGACAGTTTTTATTGTCTGATCCCAAAAAAAAAGGGAATTTTGAATTCTCAGTTCATGACCCTTTTGACCAGCTTCATTGTTTGTACAGGGAGCACTTTTTTCGCTAGCTTCCTTTAATGTTTTATTGAATTTATTTTCCAGAAATGTTTTACTGGGATTGGTACCGATGAGTGTAATTGTGGTATTGTGACAACACCAGCTCTGACCCTACTTGCGGTTGGGGAAATAGTCGGCGGTTAGCTGCATATCCATTATGGGAACCAAAAAAAGAGGCTGTAATTTGACCTTTCCCTTCAGTAAGTGGGCTAAAGCCCTTGTTTTGTTGGTAATGACGGGGCGGGAGCAGGGGGAGGAGGGTATAATGCAGGCAGGCAGGTCCCACTTAACCAGAATTTATCTTTTTGGCACTTAAAGGAGGGGTCTGGAGCTCTGTTATCTATGCGCTCCCCCCTGAATGAGTAAACATCTCATTTATTATTAACTCAGGTTTAAGGTAGCGCATTAATCCTGCCTGACAGTTTGCCTACTTGTTAAGGCGGTCCGGCTTTCTCCGACCGCAGCAGATGGTTTTCAGCTGCGCAGGTTCAGAGCCTGCAGATGAACACAGGTGAACACAGACTCCCTCCAGCTTCTGCTACAGATTTGCTGAGAGACGGCTTCAAGCGTTCCATCCAGAAATAAATAAATGTATAAATGTAGGTTTGTGCAAATGGAGTGAAGTCATAGATAGTTTTTGTTGCACATATGTCAGGGTTTCCTGCGCTGCTTTTAAAAGTGTTGCGCAACCTAAATCAGCCTGACGCAGTTCACAGTGATGTGGATGTGATTTCAGTCTGAATTAAACATTCATTCATTTGTTTGTTTGTCTGTTCTTTCTTTCTTTCTTTCTTTCTTTCTTTCTTTCTTTTTTTCTTTCTTTTCTTTCTGTTGTTTGTTTGTTTCTTTCGTTCTCTCATTCTTTAATTGTTTCTTTCGTTAGTTCATTTGTTCTTTATTAAATCTTTCTTTGTCTTGTTCTTTCTTTCTTTCTTTTTTCCCTTTTTTCTTTTATTTGTTCTTTAATTTTTTTGTTATTTCTTTTGTTCTCGTTCTTTCGTTCTTTCTTTTTACTTTCTTTTGCTCATTTGTTCATTTGTTCTCTTTCATTCTTTCTTTCCTCTTTTTGTTATTTGTTGTTCGTTCTTTTCTTTAATTTTGGTCTTTCATTCTTCGTTCGTTTGTTCATGTTTTTTCTTTTATTCTTTCGTCTCTCGTTATTTCTTTCAGTCTTTCTTTTTTGTTTGTTCGTTTGTTCATTTGTTTTTTCTTTTTTTCTTTTGTTCTTTCTTTTTCTTTCTTTTGTTTGTTTATTTGTTTCTTTTTTTTCTTGAATTCTTTCATCTCTTGTTATTTGTTGTTCATTCTTTCTTTTTTTTCTTTCTTTCTTTCTTTCTTTTTTGTTTTCGTTTTTTCATTCTTTCTTTAATTTGTTTGTTTGTTTGTTCAATTGTTTTGTCTTCCATTCTTTCTTTTTTGTCTCATTCTCTTTCAGTAGTTCTTTCTTTCTTTTGGTTTGTTCATTTTTTCTTTTTCTGTCATTCTTTATTTCATCTCTTGTTCTTTCTTTCTTTCTTTCTTTAATTTGTTCGTTTGTTTGTTCATTTGTTTTGTCTTTCATTCTTTCTTTTGTGTCTCATTCTCTTTCAGTAGTTTTTTCTTTCTTTTTTCATTAGTTTGTTCATTTGTTCTTTCATCTCTCGTTTTTTCTTTCGGTCGTTCGTTCTTTATTTCATGATTTCTTGTGTTTGTTTGTTGTGATAAATCATTCAATCAGTTAGCATCTGTACATATTTCTTTATGTATACATTTATTTTGTGCACAAATGTATATTTTTTGTACGTTTTTCAAAAACATTAGTTTAATACATTTAATATACATATTCATTTGTATAGCAAATACAACCATCAAGAAAAAAAAATTATATTTTAGGAATATTTTACTAATCTTTAAAATATTATAGTTTAGTGAGTATTACTATAAATAAACAAATTCCAGATGGAACGCAGTACAACACCTGTTTCTGATTGGTCACTTGTGCCATTCAAATGGGGTCCTATATTTGCATAATAACCGCAGCTTGTCATTTGAATACAAACTAGTCTAGTATGTTTCTCACATAATCAAATTTTACATCATTTATTTAACTCCGCGTGTTTATTCTGCAATAATAATCAGACACACACTGCTGTACTACACATTAAACGCTTCTTTTTCACATGATGAAAATGGGAAATGTGCTAAAGCGGCTGCAGCACCTGCTCTATGTAGTTCCTGCTCTTCTTCTTCTTCTCATCCCTCTTTCTTTTCACTCTAGGCTCTCTCTCTCTCTCTCTCTCTCTCTCTCTCTCTCACTCCCTGTTTATTGCATAAGAGGTCCTGTTGAGGCAGCTGCTGGAAACATGTCCTGACATGAACCACGCCGCTCAGCTCACTCACCATGACCGAGAGACTGAGAGAGAAATAAAGAGGGAGATTTTTAAAGCACTTTTAATTGAATTTTATGCAATGAAAACTATATTATATTATATTATATTATATTATATTATATTATATTATATTATATTATATTATATTATTACTAATAATTTTAAATTTTTTTATTATTTTTCTACAGTTTCACAGAAAATCCTTTCTAAACTGTAAATTGCTTCTGTATTAATTAGAATTTGTCGAAGTTTTACATTTTTTAGATTTTACCAATTTCACAGACAACTTTGATATTACATTTGGCTCAGCCTTTGTCTTTTCTTTAAGTATAAAGCATCGATTTTGTCCTGTCAGAATCAGTTTTGTCTGTTTTTTCTTATATTTTAGAGCCACAAATGAAAGTTTTCATTGTGAAAATACCACCAAATGAGTTTTTTCAAAAATCAGATGAAGACATTAATCTCTAACAAGCATAAATGATTGAAAAAGAGTCTCTTTTTGAAATCAAAAGGAGATGTTTTTACAGTAGTAATATCAGAAAATGTATAAAATATTTTTACATTCAAAAAAATAAACACACAGGACTTCTTTAACACCAGATTCCTCCAAAATGTTTAAGAAGTGCATATTTCTGAGAACGAAAATCAATTAAAAGCCTTTATTAAACCATAGCATCAAACACTTCCCACATTATATACTTTCTTTTTCTCAAATGTTTCTTTTTCTGCTGATAGAAAGAGAGAGAGAGAGAGAGAGAGAGAGTGAGAGTCTGGCTGTGTGCCACTGGCCGGCATGTCTTCCTTTTCTCCACTTTTTAGTGAACTCATGCGCACATACTTGGCCGTGTGTGTGTGTGTGTGTGTGTGTGTGTGTGTTAATGAGAATTTGATAAATTCGTCTCTATTGTTCTGGTTTTTTCACATATGCGCGGCTTTTGCAACAATGCTTCAGTCGTCTGTGTTACTGGCGGTAAAAGAGCATTTTAAAGTCGTCTGGTGTTTTGTGTGTGTGTGTGTGTGTGAGAAAGAATGACCTTCTCATTACGTCTGATCCTTTATAAACATTTGCCTTTCTCTTACAATTTTGTACTTTTATTTGTACAGAAAACGAAGTGGCTGAATAAATGTAAACAAATATATAAATTAATATTTAAGTTATACATACTGCTAATACGTTCTGTAAATATACACTATGTACACTGTATATATACATTTAAAGTTGGCAAGCACGAGCACAAAGTCAATCCAGTACAGTCCTCTGAAATTTTATTTGTACAGAAAACTGAATGTTTCATTTTAATCTATTGTTTAAAATGTATATATAATTGTGTAATTAGTCACACATTTATCATTAAACAATCACATTTTAAATTGAATTGTAAAGTTGTAATGAGTATATAAGTTATATATAAAACCTTTTTCTGAGTGAACTGAATGGATTTTTTTTTCCGTTTTTAAGCCCTATGGCGATACAATGATTTTTCTGAAAAAGTGGATCGTGCAGGAATTTTGATCGCCCACGATCAAATATCGTGTTATCGCACAGCCCTAATATATATATATATATATATATATATATATATATATATATATATATATATATATATATCTTATCGGGTGATAAAAAAAAAAAAAAAGAACGCCGTTAATCTATTCTCAAAGTTGGGTTGGTAGCTGGGTCTGTTCTACGCAAGCTATGATGACTTTCACCTTGATATTTTAGCGCGGATGTATACCTGACTGGTGAGCCGTCTGACCAAAAAGTGCCCTTTCGAACCAACTCCGCAGGATGCCGTTCTGGATCTTTCAATTACTTCAAAGACACTACTGACTACGCTTACATGGACATCTGTAATCTAGTTATTTGCCTTAATAGACAATAATATAATTAAGGTGTTTACGTGAAGTGCTTTCATGTAAGAGTTTCCTGTAATATTGGGTGACTTTAACTGCAGTTCGGCAGTTTCATATTCACTCATGAACTTTTCATTCATGCCCCCGTGACAAACTGGGGTATAAGACGCAAATAAGGAGTAAGGACTGGTGAGAGTGTTATGGAATTTAATAACGCACGCCCTCATTTCGCGATGTGTGTGTGTGCATGTGCAGTCCTTTACTGAAAGCGGCGTGTGTGGATCTCGTCGGAAAATATGGCAAAGTCCTACTTTACGATAAGATTTGATTGCTGTGTTTACTTCAGTATTGCCACTAATATCTGCATACTCCACGTCTTAATTCCATTTCTGTTTAGTTCAGTTATGACTTTAGTCGGATTAAGGTACTCAAAAATGGCTGTTTCGAACTTATGTACTCCTACAGTTCAACATTCATGTTTAACTGAATAAACAGTGAGTAAACACAAGTACATCTTATTGAACATAATTTATTTTTTATCACCAATTGTCATAGTAGAACAGTTTCTCAAGCAGTTTGTGATGCATTTTGTAAACAGGAGATGAGCCCCTGGTCTAATACGCCACCTGGCTTGAGAAACCCGTTCTCAAAGACTTACTTTTAGTCATTATTTGGGTAGCACACATATTCTGAATGCCTTCGACAGAATTCAAATGAGCCATTTTAATCTAGATTAATATAGATTTATTCCAAGATTACAGTGAGATTATTCTAGATTAAAAAGATTAATCTATGCCCACCTATATATATATATATATTAAGGCTGCACGATATTGGAAAAATCTGATATTGCGATATTTTATTTTTCTACGAGAAATATTGAGATATGAATACAGTTTCACAATATGGTTTGACTAGCTCTATTTGATTGTAGCAGTATTCAAGTACAGAAATTGAATACAATGCAAAAAAATGCCACTTTGTATATATAAAATGTAGATAGTAGGACACAAAACAAGACAAAAATCAAAGTAAGAAAAACATATTTCTTGCATAAATAGCATAAATAAATAAAAACAGTAATCTTTGTTACACCTCCAAACATCATCATTTTTTTGTGCCCAAATGTTTTAAACTCTCTTTAAACAGAGAGTCACAGGCCTTGCAAACACATCCAAATGTTAAACTTTCACTCTATTGTGTTTAAACTTAGCAGTGACTCTACAAAACCACATGTGTTATGTGGCTCCTGGTCAACTGATTCATACTCAACATTGTATATCCTGCGATGTGACTATTGCGCATGCGCACATTGCATTATCGATGCTGAAACGATATTTTTATAAATATAATAAACATTATATTATAATTATAAATATTTTTATAATCTAATAAATAGTATTTATATATAATAAATACAATTATTATTATACATTTTTTTACTGTAAAATTATATTGTACACTTATACTGAAACGCATTTACGTAAATTCAAAATATGTGTAATTTCTCTCACAAACTTAAACACATTTTTAATTATAAACTCCATTTAGCATAACATTGCCAGCGCAATTACTGTCTCAACCGGACATGCAAAAATAAAAACCCTTATTGTCGAGCCTTCAGTGTTGCGTAATTTTCCACACCACACTTTTTACAAGCTGTTTCTGCGAGTCCTAAACTTTTCAGACTTCATAAAGCATGTGTCTGGGCTCGGCGGCGGGACTGTTTTCTCTGTCAGCGTCTTTCAGGACGTCCCAGTCTTCTGGAAGTTGCACCGTCAGGGTCTGCTCCAGTTCTTCTCACAGGAATGTAGTGAGGCCCGGCCGGTGGAAAACCGGAGACAAAATACCACAAAAATACGCTCAGATGTGACGATTCAGATACTCTGATATTTAATCTTTAAACTTAAATACAGTTAAAGTCAAAATTATTCACACTTTTTTTTTTTTTTTTTAATATTTCCCAAATGATGTTTAACAGAGCAGGGAAATTTTCATAGTATGTCTGATAATATTTTTTCTTCTGGAGAAAGTCTTATTTGTTTTATTTCGGCTAGAATAAAATCAGTTTAAATTTTTTTAAAGAACATTTTAAGGTCAATATTATTAGCCCCCTTAAGCTATATTATTTGGATAGTCTACAGAACAAACCATCGTTATACAATGACTTGCCTAATTACCCTAACCTGCCTAGTTAACCTAGTTAAGCCTTTAAATGTCACTTTAAGCTGTATAGAAGTGTCTTGAAAAAAAGATAAAATAAATCGGTTATTAGAGATGAGTTATTAAAACTATTATAAATATACAGGGGGCTAATAATACAGGAGGGCTAATAATTCTGACTTCAACTGTATATGACTTATATGTTTTGTAAAAAAAAGAAGCAGAGAAAATGTTACCTGGAACGAACCCAAACCCACGTCCTGTGGACCGTCGCTGGAGAGGCAAATAGCTGTACGGCCCATCCGCTGCCATTCATTCACATTTCCTGCTTTGACTGCAGGTGCTTTTCGTTTTCTTGTACATAAATCTGCTATAGTTACAGATGGACCATCATTGGTCAGCTCACAGTGATGAATATGTTTCATTACTATTGCAACTTACTTGCATACTTTACAATTACTCACAAAATCTCACTGCGGCTATTTATTTATTTCTCATTATTGCTCATTTATATTACATACTGTACAATATTGCTTGTTCTTCATTTGAAACGTTTATTCTCTTATTTGTACTTTTATATTTTGCAATTTGTTTCTATATTTGGTCCTGTAAACCTCACGGATCCAGTTTTTATTATGCAATTATTTCACAAATGTGAATGCTTCCCATAATTGAAACACACAATTGCACTTATTCTTCAAATATGTACTTTACATTTTCACAAATTGGATTATTTCCCTTAATTTGGTCTTTTATAACTCACAATTGTGTATATTAATCATTTGGTAACTCACACTTGTCATTATTCCCCATATTTGGTACCGTTTAACTCACATTTGTGATTATTCATCATGTTTGATACTTTTATAACTCACAATTGCAGTTTATTTATCATGCTTAGTACTTAGTAACTCACAATTGCCAATATTCATTACGTTTGGCACTGTTTAACTCACAATAGACATTATTCCTCATATTTGGTACTGTTTAACTCAGTTCTTAATACTTTATAACTCACATTTGTCATTTATTTATCACATTTTGGTACTTTTATAACTCTCAATTGTGAATATTCATTGTGTTTAGTACTTTATAGCTCACATTTCTGATTACTATTTATCACATTTGGTAATTTTATAACTCACAATTGAGATTATTCATCATTCTTACTACATTTTAACTTACATTTGGGATTATTCATCATATTTCATACTTTTGTAACTCAAAATTGTGATTATTTATCAGTACTTAACTCACAATTGCAAATATTCATCACGTTTGGCACTGTTTAACTCACAATAGACATTATTCCTCATATTTGGTACTGTTTAACTCAGTTCTTAATACTTTTATAACTCACATTTGTCATTTATTTATCACATTTTGGTACTTTTATTACTCTCAATTGCGAATATTCATTGTGTTTAGTACTTTATAGCTCACATTTCTGATGACTATTCATCACATTTGGTAATTTTATAACTCACAATTGAGATTATTCATCATTCTTACTACATTTTAACTTACATTTGTGATTATTCATCATATTTCATACTTTTGTAACTCAAAATTGTGATTATTTATCAGTACTTAACTCACAATTGCAAATATTCATCACGTTTGGCACTGTTTAACTCACAATAGACATTATTCCTCATATTTGGTACTGTTTAACTCAGTTCTTAATACTTTATAACTCACATTTGTCATTTATTTATCACATTTTGGTACTTTTATAACTCTCAATTGCGAATATTCATTATGTTTAGTACTTTATAGCTCACATTTCTGAGGACTATTTATCACATTTGTTAATTTTTTAACTCACAATTGAGATTATTCATCATTCTTACTACATTTTAACTTACATTTGGGATTATTCATCATATTTCATACTTTTATAACTCAAAATTGTGATTATTTATCAGTACTTAACTCACAATTGCAAATATTCATCATGTCTGGCACTGTTTAACTCACAATAGACATTATTCCTCATTTGATACTGTTTAACTCACAATTGCGATTATTAATTGTACTTAGTACAGTGTTTCCTCTAGGATTTTTTCCAGCTGTGGCGGCAGGTCTTTTGATCTACCAACTACCTATGGCATTATTTCAATGACAAATGTCGAGATCGCATTTGTGTAATACGAGCATGCAGATCTTTTTGCTTGCGCTAGGATTTCCTCTGTTCGTGCAAAAGACTTCTTGCACGACCCTCAAATATACGCTGCTCAAGTGCAATTTAGCGCGTTTATGTAGTGAATTTGTCTCCAACCTTTATTAGATTTGCTAGGAATATTTATGAACGTCTCCAATAGACCTACAGAGCGGCATTAATGCGTCCTGAGGTAAAGTGAAACGGCTATAAACTCCAGCAAGATAAAGTCTTTGTTTGTTGTATGCGGAGCCATAGACCTTTATCTAGAAATAAAGTATACTTATAGAAACTGTGTTCATCCTAACTGAAAGCTATACCCCGTGTTTGCTGGCCTCACGCATCACGCACCTGTCAGTCAGTCAATCAGCATGTCACCTTAAAGGGTTAAACAAATAACGCACAGCACTACTACGGTTACAGAAAGGCTTGCGCTGTTATAATTCACTTAACTTTTAATACGTTTTGGTGCGATTATAACCCGCTATTTAAAAAAAAACGACAATGTTTTGAATGAGAAGCTGTAATGTAGCCGTAGCGGGATGAATTTTGGCGTGGCGCCCCGCCATGGTAGAATGAATGTAGCGGAAACCTTGTAGTACTTTATAACTCACATTTGTAATTTATTTATTACATTTTGGTACTTTATAACTCTCAATTGCGAATATTTATCATACTTAATGCTTTTCTTAACTCCCAATTGTGATTATTCATCATGCTTAGTACTTTATAGCTCACATTTGTTATTATTCATCACATTTGGTGATTTTATAACTCACAATTTTAACTATTCATCACATTTCATACTTTTATAACTCACAATTGCAATTATTAATCGTACGTAATACTTTATGACTCACATTTGTAATTTATCACGTTTTGGTACTTTATAATTGTAAATATTCATCATACTTAATGCTTTTTAACTCCCAATTGTTATTATTCATCATGCTTAGTACTTTATAGCTCACATTTGTGATTATTATTTATCACATTTGGTACTTTCATAACTCGTGATTGTGATTATTCCTCACGTTTGGTATTTTTACAAATCACGATTGTGATTATTTAGCAAGTTTGCTACTTCATAACTTGCGATATCACTTTTTTCATAACTTGCATATAGGCATGGGCCGGTATAAGATTCTGACAGTATGATAATCTTGGATAAAAATATCATGGTTTCACGGTATTGTGATTACTGCTCTAATATATGCTCTTTTTAAATGTCTGGGTAAAAAACAAAAACTTTTTTCCTTTTGAACACAAAATATTTTATTTTAAGAAACATTTAAAGTATTTTGGAGCAGTAAACATGTCAGGCTAAATAATTCAAATAAATCATTGACTTCTGCTGTCTTCATTTATTTTACAATTTATAATGGCATCTTTGGAGATCTTTTCTGCTGGAGATACTGTTTTCCTTAAAAACAAACAAACAAAAAAGTGAATAAAATTCTTACACATACCTTGGGAATGATATTGGAGAAAAAAAATGGCGGTTTTAAAACCTTGACTTTTCCAAACCGCAGTATACCTTGGTAACAGTTATCGTCCCATGCCTACTTGCATATCACTTTTGGTACTTTTATAACTAACAATAGTGATTATTCATCACATTTGGTACTTTTATTATTCACAATAGCAATTATTCATCACATTTGGTGCTTTTATAACTCATAATTGCAATTTATTTCTTCTGTTTTGGTGCTTTTATAAATCTCGGTTGTGATTATCACATTTGGTACTTCATAACTCATTCTTGTGATTATTCATCACATTTGGTACGTTTATAACTAACAATTGCGATTATTCATAACGTTTGATACAGTTATCACTCACAATTGCGATTATTCCTCCTGTTTGGTACTATTATAACTCACAACTGCAATTATTCTCACGTTTGTTACTTTTATAAATCACGGTTGTGATTATTTATCACATTTGGTACTTCATAACTCATGATTGCGATTATTCATCACGTTTGGTACTTTAATAACTCAAAATTGTGATTATTTTTCATGTTTAGTTCTTTTATAAATCACGGTTGTGATTATCACATTTGGTTCTTCATAACTCATGATTGCAATTATTCATCATGTTTGGTACTTTATAACTCACAATAATGATTATTCCTCCTGTTTGGTACTTTATAACTCACAATAATGATTATTCCTCCTGTTTGGTACTTTATAACTCACAATAATGATTATTCCTCCTGTTTGGTACTTTTATAACTCACAATAATGATTATTCCTCCTGTTTGGTACTTTTATAACTCACAATAATGATTATTCCTCCTGTTTGGTACTTTTATAAATCACGGTTGTAAATATTTATTACATTTGGTACTTCATGATTCATGATTGTGATTTATTCATCAAGTTTGGCACTTTTATAACTAACAATAGTGATTATTCATCACGTTTGGTACTTTAATAACTCACAATGACGATTATTTCTCACGTTTGGTTCTTTTATAAATCAAGGTTGTGATTATCACATTTGGTACTTCATAACTCGTGATTGCGATTATTCCTCTTAAGTACTTTTATACTAACAATTGTGATTGTTCATCACGTTTGATTCTTTTATAAATCACAGTTGTGATGATCACATTTGGTACCTTATAACTCATGATTGCGATTATTCTTCCTGTTTTGTACTTTTATAACTAACACTTGCGATTATTCATCACATTTGGTACTTTTACAACTCACAATAACGATTATTCATTACGTTCTGTACTTTTATCACTCACAATTGCGATTATTCCTCCTGTTTGGTACTTTTTTAGCTCACAACTGCAATTATTCTCACGGTATTAATCACGGTTGTGATTATCACATTTGGTTCTTCATAACTCATGATTGCAATTAATCTTCTTGTTTGGTACTTTATAACTGACACTAATGATTATTCCTCCTGTTTGGTACTTTATAACTCACAATAATGATTATTCCTCCTGTTTGGTACTTTATAACTCACAATAATGATTATTCCTCCTGTTTGGTACTTTATAAATCACGGTTGTAATTATTTATTACATTTGGTACTTCATGATTCATGATTGCGATTTATTCATCATGTTTGGCACTTTTATAACTAACAATAGTGATTATTCATCACGTTCGGTACTTTTATAACTCACATTTGTGATTATTTCTCACATTTGATTCTTTTATAAATCACAGTTGTGATGATCACATTTGGTACCTTATAACTCATGATTGTGATTATTCTTCCTGTTTTGTACTTTTATCACTAACACTTGCGATTATTCATCACATTTGGTACTTTTACAATTCACAATAGCGATTATTCATCACGTTTGGTACTTTTATCACTTACAATTGCAATTATTCCTCCTGTTTGGTACTAATATAACTTACAACTGCAATTATTATCACGTTTGTTGCTTTTATAAATCTCGGTTGTGATTATTTATCACATTTGGTACTTTATAACTCATGTTTGTGATTATTCATCACATTTGGTACTTTTATAACTAACAATAGCGATTATTCATTACGTTTGGTATTTTATCACTCACAATTGCGATTATTCCTCCTGTTTGGTACTATTATAACTCACAACTGCAATTATTCTCACGTTTGTTACTTTTATAAATCGCAGTTGTGATTATTTATCACATTTGGTACTTCATAACTCATGATTGCGATTATTCATCATGTTTGGTACTTTTATAACTAACAGTCCCTGCGACCCGGATAAGCGGATGAAAGTGACATAACTAACAATTCATCACATTTGGTAATATATAATTCAAAATTGTATATATTCTTCATATTTTGTTCTTCATAACGCACGTTTGTATTTATTCCTCATATGTAGTACTGCATAACTCACATTTGTTTATTAGTCTTCATGTTTGGTGTGTGTATAACTCGCAACTGCAATTATTCATCCCGTTTGGTACTTTATAATTCAAAAGTGTGATTATCACATCTGGAACTGTTTAGCTCACAAATGTGATCAGTCATATTGTTTGGCACTTTATATTTCACATCTTTCTTTCTTTTTTACTTTTAAACTACCAGTGTTTATCCAGTGCTTGTAAATGTTATTTGGAATATTTTACTATATACAGTGTACAGCATCTTGACCTTTTGACCTTAAACATCTACATTTTCAGTATTTTCTTTAAATATCATCTTGAATGATTTGTCTTTTCCTCCCTCGCCAAATAAATAAATAAGCCATAAAAACACCCCTCCCCTCATCACATATGAACAGAATTCCTCACACCATTCCATATTTTAGTGAATACCTTGATAATGCATGACCATAAATAACTCATTTCACCAAAGCACGCTCCCTTTCTTAGATAAACATTCATGTATTTTACTGATTTATGTATATGTGACAGAGTGCCAGCGTATGCTGTGTCCGTAGGGGTACGGCATGCATTTGACTCGTCTGTTTCTCCTTTCTCTGCCAGTGCCACAGAGATCCACTTTAATCTATAAGAGATGCAACTTTGATTATTCCTTATAATTGGTACATTATAATTCACAGTTGTGATTATTCCACATAATTGGTACTCTTTGACTCACACTTGAAATTATGCTTAATATTACTGTAGGTTCTTTTTTCATATTTAATATTTGTTTATTTCTCATAAATGGTACCTAATTTGATCATATATATTTTATATTTGAGATTTTCATCATATTTCCTACTTATTTAACTTAGACATATTTTGTACACAATTTATTATTTTTCATACTTTGTACTTTATAACTCAAGATTGTGATAATACCTTATGTTTGGTATTTTATATTGCTCATAGCTAGCCTAGCACTTTATCTTAATGGGCCCTATCATACACCCGGCACATTAAGGTGCAAGATGTGTATGGAGTGTTTTGTTGCTATTGTCAGACCAGCGCAACTGTAATTTTCACGTTTTGCGCAATGTTGTTTAAATAGCAACTCCATTTGCGCCACTTTGTGGACTATATGGTGTGCTGGTCTATAAAGGAGGTGTGTTAAGGTGCGTTGTTGGCTCTTTGCTATTTTGAGAAACTACATAGACAGCAACATTGACCAATTAAAAGCTGCTCTATAGTCCAGCGAATAGCGCATTAGTTATGAGCCTATGCTGGTCCAAACGCTTTCACATTGCTTAATACACACAGGATGTACAGCAATACACAAATATCTTTACATATGACAAAAAATGTAAGGATTAAAATATTACAACAATTATTATTTTCTACATACTGTAGATATAAAAACCACTGTCTCCATGCCTCATCTTGGCGGGGCTTTTTCAGTTTATTCATGACAGTTTGCATTAGTATAATGTTATTATTATTAGCAGTATTACTTATTATATGCATATTTATATTTGTTTTAATTAAAACAAGTTTAGATTTGTCCACCTGTCGGGTTTTGGGGACGTATGCATCACCATATGGGTCATAAAAACAGGACGTGTGTTTGGACATAACTGAAATTAGAAGAATTTGTTTTAAAACAAATCTTTGCGATTAACAAACTAAATTAAAATATGTAGACTAATGGATGTCTTTAGTGGAGTGAGTACAACACCGTTTCCTTATCCACGAAAGTAAAGAGGCCGAATGGAGGAGGCTCGTTCTTTATCCTCGCGCTGCAGATGCTCTGTTTAACTATTTTCTCGCTAGTGAAGTGTTCGGTTTTTCCACTTACAAAGTTCGCCATGTAAATAGCAAATGCGCCATGGCACGACACAACTGATTCTTAAAGGGAATGAGAGATGAGATTGGTCTAATACACATGATGCTTAAAACACACTCATAACCAGGGCCAGACGGAATCTGCGGACGTTTTTTGCTTTTTCTGCGGAGAATTTTGGTAAAAATCTGCGGATTTCTGAGGAATTATTTTAGGAGTATCATAACTTAAACCCTAATATGTGAAATAAAAAATAATATCTTTTTAACTTTTATTTAATGTTTAAAATGCAAATCCAATTAGATTAACAGTAAATAGTTAACTGTAAGTAAATTAAACAGATTTAATTATGGGCTAAAAATGTGCGGAAATCTGTGGAAAATCTGCGAAAATCTGCGGAATTCTGCGCGCGCAGATTCCGTGCGGGCCTACCCATAACTCATTATGAGAATAAGCACAACCCTGTTAGACCATGCGCCGGGGCGCAGAACATATTTTTTCGTCCTTAAAATAGCTAAATTGTATTCGTACACACTCCTAATGCTTTTACACCATGCGCTTTAGACTTTGTGCCTAGATTGTTTAAAAAAAAAAGCGCCCACTGTTGTCATTATCATATTTACCACGATTTTGCATAATTACAATTATTTTTTGTATTTAGTACTTTAACTCACTGTTGTGATTATATCTGATATTTATCACTTTATATCATACAATGACAATACTTTTTTCATAGTTGGCACTGACTCGCTATTGTGATTATTTCTGATATTTATCACTTTATACTGCGCAATTGCAGCTATTTTTCATAGTTGGTAATTTATAACTCACATTTGTGATTATTCTTCATAATTGGTTGTAATTTGTTCCTCGTAATTTTAGCTTGTATATAATTATATATATATTAGGGATGCTCCGATCAGGATTTTTGCAGCCGATACCAAGTACCGATTTTTTGTGATGGTGATCGGCCAATATTGAGTACCGATTCTGATGCTTCAAGCTTTATAATACATGGAGCACATTTTCCCCCTAAGTATGATAATTAAGTGGAGATCTTGCCTTACACCTCAGAGAATAAATGAAGAATGTTGCATATAATCCCTCAAACATGTCTCTTATAACTATTTAGTGTGGACATGTCATGGTCAAAAGCAATTTTACAGAAAATAATAGATAAAACAGATACAAAAAAATGGTAAGAAAAACAACTAACCAAGCAATTTGGAAACATTGCAAATGATGGAAGAAGAATTCGACATGTCTCAATCAAGAAAAAGTACATATTTGATGCATAAGATGTTAAAATGCACATCTATAAATATATATTTGTTTATTGCAGTAAGTATATTACAAAAAGGTATATTATGAACTATTCAATTAAAACATTTTTTTTTTACGTTTTTAATTGTATTTCAGCCAGGTTTTAGTGAACTTGCATTATTGTCAAAAACACAGAACTCTCAGTTCTTATATATGTAAAAAGATCTAAACACATGCAAGACCATTCCAATATTTTGCTCTCCAATTAGCATGTCTGGTTCCTCTGCATATAAACTCGTAAACAGACACCTGTGATCGGTTCATGAGATCGGCCAGATTGGCGAGTACCGATCGAGTCATAAAATGTGATTATCGGCCGATACCGATCTCTGGCCGATCGATCGGAGCATCCCTAATATATATATATATGCACTACCTGACAAAAGTCTTGTCATTGAACCCAGTTGTAAGAGCTACAAATAATAACTTATAGTTCAAAGCGAATAAGTGGCAGAAGGTCTTTTTCCGATAAATCATTTGTTGAACTGCATCCCAATCATCACAAATACTGCAGAAGACCTGTTGGAACCCGCATGGACCCAAGATTCTTACAGAAATCAGTCAATTTTGGTGAAGGAGAAATCATGGTTTGGGGTTACATTCAGTATGGAGGCATGCGAGAGATCTGCAGAGTGGATGACAACATCAACAGCCTGAGGTATCAAGACATTTGTGCTGCCCATTACATTACAAACCACAGGAGAGGGCAAATTCTTCAGCAGGATAGCGCTCCTTA
>LR812543.1:39833729-39868729 GCA_903798195.1 Danio kyathit
AAGGCTAAGCAGCAAGTTGTCTTACACTTTTAAGTTGAGCCAACTCAAAAGGCTAAGCAGCAAGTTGTCTTACACTTTTAAGTCGAGTCAATTCAAAAGGCTAAGCAGCAAGTTGTCTTAAACTTTTAAGTTGAGCCAACTCAAAAAGGCTAAGCAGCAAGTTGTCTTACACTTTTAAGTCGAGTCAACTCAAAAGGCTAAGCAGCAAGTTGTCTTACACTTAAGTTGAGCCAACTCAAAAAGGCTAAGCAGCAAGTTGTCTTACACTTTTAAGTCGAGTCAACTCAAAAAGGCTAAGCAGCAAGTTGTCTTACACTTTTAAGTCGAGTCAACTCAAAAAGGCTAAGCAGCAAGTTGTCTTACACTTTTAAGTCAAGTCAACTCAAAAAGGCTAAGCAGCAAGTTGTCTTACACTTAAGTCGAGTCAACTCAAAAAGGCTAAGCAGCAAGTTGTCTTACACTTTTAAGTCGAGTCAACTCAAAAGGCTAAGCAGCAAGTTGTCTTGCATTTTTAAGTTGAGCCAACTCAAAAAGGCTAAGCAGCAAGTTGTCTTACACTTAAGTCGAGTCAACTCAAAAGGCTAAGCAGCAGTTGTCTTACACTTTTAAGTTCAGCCAATTTAAAAAAGGCTAAGCAGCAAGTTGTCTTACACTTTTAAGTTGAGTCAACTTAAAGAAGCTGTAAAAATTGCCTCACAAGTTGCCTACAGTTTTAAGTTCCTTTAGAATTTTTTTTTTTTAAAGTTGAATCAACTCAAAAAAGCTGTAAAAGTGCCTTACAATTTTAGTTTCTTTACAATTTACATTTTTAGGGTAAGTCAACTCAAAAAAGCTGAGCAGCAAGTTGCCCTACAATTTAAGGTTGAGTAAACATCGAAGCTGTAAAAATTGCCTTACAAGTTGCCTTACAATTTTAAGTTTACTTACAATTTACGTTTTAAGTTGTCAACTTTAAAAAAAAGCAGTGCAGCAAGTTGCCTTACAATTTATGTTGAGTCAACTTTTTTTTTTAGTGTACTATGCATGAAATCACCGTACTTTGCGTTTACACGGACACACACACACACACACATGCACACACACACACACACGCACACAGTATGGTTTTATACTTTTACATTTTTTATTTATTTATTTTTTTTTTTTTCAGGCCTCTAAATGAAATTGTCCTACATTTTATGGACAAAAGTGGTTTTCTGTTTTTAATTGAGAACTGTGTCATGTAAATGTGCTTTATGTTTCCAGTAAAAACAAGGCAGCCAGCTTTCCATAAGCGAAGGAAAGATGGCTAACTGAGGAAAAAATGTGTTTGTACAAAGAGTGAGATGTCATATAGATTGAGAAAAAGTGTGCGCGGACGAGAGAGAGAGGGACATTTACAGAGACAGAGCGATAAGAAAAGGGAGTTTGAGGGGGAAAAAAAGTCTAAGGCAGTTGAACAGAGAGAATGATAAGACTAGCAAGTTAAAGAGAGACAGAGAGACTCTACACACACACACACACACACATACATACACACAGTCAAAAAGAAAGTGTGTATGTGAGGAAGATAAGCAAGGAAAGATGGAGAGAAGGAATGTGTGTGTGTGTGTGTGTGTGTGTGTGTGTGTGTGTGTGTGTGTGGGCCCTGCTCTACACTGCGCTGGGGGCCAAAACACTGGAGATTGCTTTGATCTGGCTTCTCAGTGTCTCGTCCAATCAGAGTGAAGTCTCCGCCTCCCCCTCGGCAGCTCAGAGACTCCAGCACGCTCTATACACACTTCATAACACACCTGACATCACCGCCACACTGCTCACCTCCTACAGGACTTTCCTCAAAATTATAACAGTCATCAGATGAGCTCATTATAGCGCCATGTATTCATATGTATGATGCTTTTGACAGAAAAAAATATATATAATAATGTGAATTTAATGTAAATATACATGTATATAAATCTAATAATTAAAAATATTTATAATTAAATATTATATTTTAACAATACTAAACCACTAAAATAAAAAATAAATATTTATTTATTTATTTATTTATTTATTTATTTATTTATTTGTTTATTTATTTATTTGTTTATTTTAGTGGTTTAGTATTGTTAAAATAGTGTTATAATATTTTTAATTTTAGATTTTTTTGTTTATTTATTTTGTTATATTACTTTGCATTGAAGTTATTTATTTATTTATTATTTATTTGTTTTAGTGGGTTTAGTATTGTTAAAATAGTGTTAAAATATTTTTAATTATTAGATTTTTTGTTTATTTATTTTGTTATATTACTTTGCATTAAAGTTATTTATTTATTTATTTATTTAGCTAGTTGGCAAGTTAAGGCTAATTACACTTATGCGTCAAGCGCACGCGTATAGTCCGGCGCAGCCTTCGTGTGATTGCATACCCCTCGCCATGGCCGACGATAATGACGCACCTCTCAAAAAAAATGTAACTACACATCGCAACGACGCATAACACATGCTCCGTGATTGGTCGGCTTGGTAGCTGTGACGAGTGCGGGCAGTGCTGAGAGTCACGAGCCCGCTGGAGTGAGTGTTTTACAGGTGTTGAGGTCCCGTGAAGGAGCTCCAGATGGAGACTTTGTTTTGTGTTTACCTTATGATTAAAGTTGTTGCACGTCCGCCAGTTCCCGTGTCTGAATGAGTGAGTTTGAGCTACTTGTAGCGTTCAGAAAAAACAAAACACCCGAGAATAAACTCGACAAAGAGGAACATAAAAGCCTACTGCCAGCTAACGTTTCGGAAGTGTTATGGCAGAGCAACACAAACAGCATGCAGACGTATAAATGCAAGACTACGCACAAGGTGTGCCCTGTGGGTCATGCCGATCACTCCACTCGACACAGAAGTAGAGTTCATTTTTATATTTGTCCTTTAATTAGAGATGTTGCAAGTTAATGTTTTAAATGTAAGCTATTTATCTTACATTTGAATTTTTATTTAAGTTTAATTTACCACAAAGGATTTGTAATAATTTCAGCTTTAGATAGCAATAACAAAACTTAAGCAATATTACTAAATCCTTAAAAAATATTTAGACTTCATAAAGTAAAATTTTGATTTGTGTTTTTTTTTTTTTTGTACTTTTAGGTTTTATGAATAACTTATTTATTACATTATTTAAAGGGATATGTATCAGGGCAGTTTTATTTTTCTGATTCTGATTTGATACTAATCCTTGGTTTAATTTCCAGTTTACGTGCATAAAAATCTAATAAAAAAATTAAGAAATGTAATTTATTTTAATTGAGAATTAAACATAATTTAATTTAGTTGAGAATTTAATTTAAAATTATTAATAAATATTAAGATTAAACAAACTCATATTTTTTGTAATTTTCAGTTAATGAAAAATCTTTAGAAACACTGCAGCAAAAAGTCGTATTTCTAATAAAACAATTCATAAATACAATTACATTTGGATTTTTATTTAAGTTTAATTTACCACAAAGATTTTTAATAGTGTCAGCTTTAGGTAACAATAACAATACTTTAAATTTTTGTAAGATGCTATTGTTAAATTAAACTTTTTTTCACTTACTGAAAGATGTTTAATAGCTTCGGAAACACTGCAGCAAGTAGTCATATTTCTATAAAAATCATAAATACAATTACAATTTATGTGTGTGTTACAAGAAACATCATCTATTTAATTATTAAAAAAAACACACACATATATATATATATATATATATATTAGTGCTGGGCCGTTAACGGCGTTAACGTGCTGCGTTAACGCGAGACTCTTATCGCGCGATAAAAAAAATATCGCCGTTAATCTATTCTCAAAGTTGGGTTGGGAGCTGGGTCTATTCTACGCAAGCTATGATGACTTTCACCTTGATATATTACCGCGGATGTATACCTGACCGGTGAGCCGTCTGCTCTATTGAATCAAATCAGCAGGATGCCTGACTCTAACTGCAGTTTCACTTTTCATTTATTCCTTCGTGACAAACTGGGGTAATATAGACGCAACTACGGAGTAAGGACAGGTGAGAGAGTTATGGAGTTTAATAACGCATGCCAAATGGTAAGAAAAAAAAACTTCCGCATTTCGCGATGTGTGTGTGTTTGTGTATGTGTGTGTGCAGTCCTTTCTGACAGCCGCGTGTGGACCTTGTCGGAAAATATGGCGAAAGGTCCTAAAGACCGCGGTGTTTACTACAATAATGCCACTAAAATCTGCATACTCCACGTCTTAATTCCATTTCTGTTAAGTTCAGTGCTGACTTTCGTCTGATTAAGCTGATTAATCAGAATTCGCTGTTTGGAGCTTATGTAGGCCTACAGTTCAACATTCATGTTTAACTGAATAAACAGTTAGTAAACACAAGTAAGTAAACACATCTTATTGAACATCATTTATTTTCATCACCAATTATCATAGTAGAACAGTTTCTCAAGCAGTTTGTGATGCATTTTGGAAACATTTTGGAGATGAGACACTGGTCTAATGCGACACCCGGCTTGAGAAACCCGTTCTCAAAGACTTATTATTTGGGTAGCACCATATTCTGAATACCTTCGGCAGAATTCAAATGAGCCATTTTAATCTAGATTAATCTAGATTAATTTTGAAATTAATCTAGATTAATCTAGATTAAAAAAATTAATCTATGCCCACCTAATATAATATATATATATATATATATATATATATATATATATATATATATATATATATATAGATATATATATATATATATATATATATGTATATATGAATGAAATTTTCTATTTATAAATGCATATTTTCTGATACATACAGTTGAAGTCAATATTATTAGCCCTCCTGTGTATTATATTATTATTTAATTATTATTATTATATTATTATTATTATTATTATTATTTTCCAAATTATGTTTAACAGAGCAAGGAATTTTTCACAGTATTTCTTATAATATTTTTTCTTCTGGAAACTGTCTTTTTGTTTTATTTCGGCTAGAATAAATTAAATTTTATGGTCAATATTATTAGCCCCCCTAAACAATATTTTCTTTTGGATTGTCTACAGAACAAAAAAATGTTCAACAATGACTTGCCTAATTACCATACCTAATTAACCTAGTTAAGCCTTTAAATGTCACTTTAAGCTGTATGGAAGTGTCTTGAAAAACATCGTCAAAATATTATTTACTGTCATCATGGCAAAGATAAAGAAATCAGTTATTAGAAATGAGTTAAACTATTATGTTTAGAAATGGGGAATTGGGGTAAAAATATTTAGGAGGGTTAATAAATCTGACTTTACCTGTATATCAAATATACAGTATTGACTCTTCCACATTCCCTGTAAACGAACAATCCCATTTCAAACATCTTTCAGTATTAACCGTGTGCTGTGTGAGACTCAGTAATGGTGCAGTAATAATAAGCATGCAGTCGGCGGCGGCGGCTCTAAGCGAAGGTGAGACAGATTTGTTGATAACGGACACTGACACTGAGTGATGGCAGAGTAAATTGTCTATTCTCATTACCGTCCCGGACTGAAATACAGCTCGTGTCATATTCGCCATAGCCATGGAAACCTGGCATCATCCCTGCAGGAGCGGAGACATGTGAAGGGCACAGAAAACAACACTGCTGTTCAGTCTTTGAACACATTGCATCATATTTGAGTGAGTTATTGGAGCGGCGGAAGTGTTTATGCATGTAAATGAGCGAGTCAGCAGTGTGCGTTCCATTCTGAAGAGCTGAGTTCAACAGATGTGGGGAAAGGGAAAAGAAGGTGAGGAGTTTAGTTGTCCTATTTGAACTACACGTGATTATAATTTTTTTGGTCCTAACCATTCACGACAGAAATGTACAACATTTCTGGGCCCTATCATACACCAGGCGCATTAAGGTGCAAGGTGTGTATGGTGTGATGTGATTTGTTGCTATTTTCAGACCAGCGCAACTGTAATTTTCACGCATTGCGCAATGTTGTTTAAATAGCAAATACATTTGCACCACTTTGTGGACTCATGTGTGTGCTGGTCTACAAAAGGAGGTGTGTTAAGGTGCACTGTTATTACTGTACATTGCTATTTTAAAGGGCCACGAAACCCCCTGTCTCAGCTGGGTGTTTTCACACCTCTGTTTTGAAAAAAGTCAGGAAAGTTGGGCGTGTCCAGCTCTGGGAGTGTGGGAGTGTCGGGGGAGGGAAAGAGGATAAGATTTTGCATAGAAGGGAGTTAACATTTGGGCACGCGCTAAGTTTCACAGGCAAAACAAACACACAGAGGCTGATTTGATACGGCGAATAAGAGAAAAAAAATCCTCCGCATTTCTCTGTAACTTATGTACTCAGTAGGTAGCGTCAGAAAGCTGTGTGTGTATAGACTATCCTGTCACAAATTGCAGCGAAAATCCTGCACGACGGGAATAGTTTGTGTTTACATGTTTACACTCGGAGAGCAGCATTTAAACAAAGGGCAGTCCACTGCAAACACTTACCAAATCTGTAGACAGACAATCAAACTGGAGCTGTGTCTTTTTATTAAAAGTAGACAAGCGGCAAATCCGGATTTCACCATTTCCAGGTGAGAAAAAGCTCTCGGGTAAAAATGTTCCTTACAAACGTGTTTCTGTCGCGTTTACTGTAATCCACACGTGAGTCCAGCTGCTCTCTAATAGAGGGAAAATGAAAACAAAACCTTCGTTGCAACACACTAATAACACCTACGACTCTTGTCTTGAAATTCTTGTACTTTCACTTGTTTTGGCAACACAACGTGGCGTCTCTCTGCCGTCTGAACACTGTAAACTGGTAAACAGTCTCCGGAGCTATCATGCATTTAATTAAGTTTCACGTCATACACAATAGAGCGCGCTGATTGGTTTGAAGCACGTCTTTCTCATGAATTAATACTGCACACTCAGATACGTAAGAACGTCCTAGAAAAGACAGACAGCCACTCTCCGGCTGGATTTACACCTAAGTATCTCATGGCCGTGACGCAGCTTCAAAAATTTGTTTCAAACCGGAAGAACGAATTTGCTCAAAATAACGCAAAAACAACTAATTTTCACTTTTTAGTGCAATATATGTGTCCTTATAGTGTTTATAGCAGCGTGGGACACATATATGACTGTCAACAGCTCAAAACATGTGTTTTGGTGTTTCGTGACCCTTTAAGCAACTGAAATAGACTGCGCCATTGACCAAATAAAGCGGGTCAAAAATTAAAGGATTAAAATGTTACAGAAATTATTATATTCTTAATAAATATAAAAACCCATGCCGTCTTCACCTGGGGGGGCTTTTTCAGTTTATTCATGTCAGTTTGCATTAGTATAATGATATAATTATTTTTTGTAATATTTTGTTTTATTTAACATTCATAAGATATTTAACAAAAACGGTACAATTCCAATAAAAATAAGAAAAAAAAAATAGTACAAATAATTAACATTAGCCCCCCACACATGCATATATATATATATATATATATATATATATATATATATATATATATATATATATATATATATATATATATATATACAGGGCTTGACATTAACCTTTTTGATCACCAGCCACTGTGGCTAGTAGTTTTCCAACATTACTAGCCACTCACCATTTCACTAGCCACAATTTTATTGTTGGGAAAATATATTTTATACACATAAATATGACTTTGACATGCAAAAATTACTTGATTTTGATTTTGCGTTATCTCCACATGCCTCATTGATTTCACTTTTTGTGTGTTGTGTATGAGCTTGCTAAATGTTCATGAGCAAATGGGTGATGGTTTCATAGTATTACAATACGTTTTTATTTCACATAATTTTCAGAGCTCAAAATGAAGGATTTATCAAATTTATCTCTGACCACACCAAACATAAACAATTAATCATTTCCTAGCCACAAATTTTAAATGTGTCAAAGCAAGCAAAATATAGCTGTTTACTATACTTTTTATTTAACAAAACATATGCACAGTAATCTGTCCTGACTAAAGGTCCAGGATCACCAGTTAACTAGCTACATATAACTGGGCAGTAATCTCCCATTAAAGCAATGTTATTGTAAAAAATGATAATTAAACCACATTACGCAAAAGAAAGCAGGTAATAAACATACCGTGTGATAATGAAAGGATTATAACGCACGCGGTTAACGTTAGACCCATAAAAATTCTGTTCAAATAATGGTTCAAGTGAAAGCAACCGGTGCTTACAAAAATACAAATCTGGAGCTCTTGAAAGCAGCAAGACTAAGGGTGCATGTTCATCACTTTTGTCTAGTCTATTTGAAAGAGAACCGATCACATCAGCTGTGTTTCTAGACACAGTTGCTTCACACAAGGAAACAGGAGCGCGCACGTTTTAAACAGTCGTGCGCATCACCTCAGCTGTTAGCGCGAGTGATCATCCTCTCATTCGGTATTCACCTGCTTTTTTATTGCTCACGCGAACGTAATTATTTTTGTCAGTCGTGTTGCTTCTCAATTATAAGATCGCCTTTGCATGCATATTGGACTATCCTTATTGTCGAAACCTGCTTTTATGAATTATTATCCGGGAAAATTATTTTCAACCAGCCAATGTGGCTAGTGGGAGTGTCTGTCTTACCCGCCACCACTGAAATCTACCCGCATTTGGCGGGTTGACGGGTGTTAATGTAAAGCCCTGTGTGTATATATATATATATATATATATATATATAATATATATATATACAGTATATAAAGAAATTGTACCAAAACTGCATTTTAAAAAGTCCAGTACTTATAGTAATTATATAACTATAATAATTATCTTTAAACCCGTGAAGTACCACCCTGTGATAGTTTTGTACATAATTTCAGTATATTTTTTTATTATTGCTGGCTGTGGAGGAAGAGGATACAGGTACTTGACTGGCCTACCTGCAGTCCTGACTTGTCTCCAATAGAGAATGTGTGGTGCATTTTGAAGCACAAAATGTGATAAAGACCCCATGCTTTTGCCCAATTTAACACTTGTTTGCAGGAAGAATGGGACACAATTACACCTAAACACTTCATCACTTGGTGCCTTCAGTCCCTGAACGTCTTTTAAGTGTTGTGAAAAGGAATGAAACATTTTAACTGCTTCATTCAAGCCCAGATAAAACAAATGAGACTTTCTCCAGAAGAAAAAATATTATAGGAAATACCGTGGAAAAATCCCTTGCTCTGTTAAAATCATTTGGGAAATATTTGAAAACAAAATCACAGGAGGGCTAATGATTTTAGCGAATAAAAATAAGTTGCTAATAATCAAACCTAAAGAAGAAGTGTACAAATATGACCCAGAATGAACTCAATGTAGCGGAACTGTGGACTGACAGAATGTGACAGCCTGTGTTATTACTATATCATTTCATTCAAATGCTTTAATTCTCATTGGAACTGCAAACACAGTCCACAAAACCAGCAAACTTCAGTCTCTCCTGTCACGTTTACAGGGGAAGCCCTTGATATTCTTAGAAAACTCTTGTGTACTTTGCGTCCGATCTTCCAGCAGCCCGTCTGACCCAGGCGTGACCTGGAAACACGTGGCAGACGCCCAGATCCGGAGATTTTGTGATGCCAGCGAACGAGCCTGTTTACAAAACTCCACTCCTCGCATCTAATCACAATGCCTATTCCCATATGCTCGCTAGTTACTCCTCTGACTGACTGAGGCGGCTCTACCTCGCTGCCAGGAGCCGCTGTATTTTTAGCTTGTTGTGAAGTTTCTCCTGCATAGGCAATGAGACGCTCGCCTTTGGGGAACGTCGGGTTTGAAGATGATGTCCTTTGGATTTGATTAATTCAGTATCACGGGAAAGCGAGCGAGAGAGCTGTCCCCGACTGAAAATAGCAGCCCTGTAAACGACTATATCGTTCATGTTTTTCGCTCCCCTCCCCTTCGCTTTTTGTCTTGTTCCGGCTTATCTGCGAATTACGACAGGGGGGGGGGGGGGGGGAATGAAATAAATAACGCTCACGTGCACGGTGTGTTTACACTCGGTGTTTTGTGTGCACATGAAAACGACGCTCTCGCCTCAGATCAGGCCCTGTCGCCTTGCTCTCAAACGCTCTTCTGCTGTTCTTCTCTCGCTCGGCTCGTCTTGTGGCGTAATTTTGTCGTTCACACTCCTTTCTGGTTGTTCCATCAGAACGTGATTTAAGTGATTTAGATCCATTATCTAGATTTCACCATCATTGTGCTTGATTTTTCTACATCATGTTGACTCTTTTTGTAGTTCTTGGGTTTTGAGACCGGTTGCAACTTGTAGTCAGGTGTGGAAAATATGGTGTATAGCGAGTCTTTGCGTTGTTTGTTGTTGTTGTTTGGTCAATCTGACAGTCTAGAATCATGGTGAGTAAAGTATAATTCAAGAAATCTTACTGTGTTTTGGTGAATTTTGACATGGTGCAGGACGTTTTGGAAAATATGGTGTTTTTTTGCCATCTTTGAGTACTTAAATTATGTCATGTTGTTTTTTATTTTAAAACTTGTCATACAAAAGTCAAAGGTTTGAATTTTTAGTTTAGCAAAAATACAACAAGAAATAATAATAAACTCAAATAACTCAATACACTTTGAAAGAAATCAAATTAAATACTAATAATAATATTCAATAATACGCAATACATTTTGTCTAATCTATATACGTTCAACCTCATCCGTTCAACTATCTAGACCAGGGTGCCCAAACTCGGTCCTGAGGGCCGGTGTCCTGCAAAGTTTAGTTCCAACCCCAATCAGACACACCTGGGCTAGCTTAATCAAGCTCTACCTAGGCTTTCTAGAAACATCCTTGCAGGTGTGTTGAGGCAGGTTGGAGCTAAAATCTACAGGACACCGGCCCTCCAGGACCAAGTTGGACACCCCTGATCTAGACTCTTCCAAAAAGTCATAATACTTTCAACTGTAACCAAAAATATATGAATTTTATGAAATATATGAATGGGAGGGGTGATCTGGTGGTGCAGTGGGTAGCGCTCTCGCTCACAGCAAGAAGGTCGCTGGTTCGAGCCTCGGCTGGGTCAGTTGGCATTTCTGTGTGGAGTTCGCGTGGGTTTCTCCGGTGCTCCGGTTCCCCCACAAGTCCAAAGACATGCGGTACATGTGAATTGGGTAAATTGTCCGTAGTGTATGTGTGTGAATGAGAGTGTATGGGTGTTTCCCAGTGATGGGTTGCAGCTGGAAGGGCATACCGCTGCGTAAAACATATGCTGGATAAGTTGGCGGTTCAGTCCCCAGATTAATAATGGGACTAAGCCGAAAAGAAAATGAATGAATGAATATGAATGGCAAGACAAGAGGACATCCTCGTCATCCACTGAGATACAAGACTGTCTTCTTTTTTTCCTAGAACACGCAATTACATGTTTAGCTTCCAGCAAACATAAAGTGAACGGCTCTCTTATATCACATTGGTCACATTAAAGTTCATTCATCCATTCATTTTCCTTCGGCTTACTCTCTTTATTTATCAGGGGTTGCTACAGCGGAATGAACCACCAACTTATCCAGCATATGTTTACACAGCCATTTATATAAAGCAATCATAAATGGGTTCTTGTTGTCTGAGTTTGGGCTTTCCCAGCTGGCACAGGACTTAACATGATGCCAGATGTCATTGTACGCCAATGTCGTGGCGACGTTACAGTTTGTTTGGAAATGAAAATTGAGTTGATGTCAGAACCCAACGTCACGCCGACATCAATATCCAACGTTCAACCTAAAATCAACCAAATATCAACATCTAATGATGTTACAGCTGGAGCGTTTGTGGACGTTACCACCATGACGTCTATTAGATGTTGGTTTGGTTTGCCATACCTGATGATAAATTGTCAGTAATTGACGTCAATGTGATGTTGGTTTAAGCTGTTGGCTCGACTTTGGATTTTGGTCACTTTCCAACACAACCTAAAATCGTTGTAAAACTTTGTCCTTAGACGTTGACTAGACATTGAATATTGGTCACCTGACATCACGACCTAAATCTAATATTAACCATCTTAGTGACGTTGTGTGACTGCTGGGTTTAAACAAGTAATGTTTGCCACTCTTCCTAAGTTATATCAGCCTGCAGGTCATTAAATGGCTCTTTTGATTGTCCACCAAACTGTTTATATAAAACGATACCCTGGCCTCGACCTTTAACAGTGCATATTTGCCAAAATATTAAGTCATGTTGTTACTCTGAATATTGTGTGCCAATGGGACCTAATACCAGTGTGGAAAATAGGGTATGTAGTGGGTTTTTTTGTGTACACATTTTGTGTCATGCTGATGCTCTGTAAACACAGCAGGTGAATAAAACGAATATATAAGTCAAAGTCAGCTTTATTGTCAATTCAACCACATATACAGGACATAGAATTGAAATTGCATAACTCTCAGTGCTTAACATATAATATTAATACAAAAGTAGCATTTTAAAAAGAAATTACAATATTATAATTGCACATATAATATAATCTAAAAATATAATTAAAAGTAAAAAAACAAGTGTAAACGATACAATGACAATTACCAAGCGCATATGGCAAGGAGTGCAAATGCAGAACAGTGTATAGTGCAAAATATCTTGTAGTGTATACATCTTTAAGTTTTAAACATGGTTTGAATGAAAGATATGGCATATAATGAGCTTTTCACTCAGTTAATATTGATGTTCTCCCTTTGTACGTGTCATCAGAGGGGAAAGCCCTGCCCATTAGTCCATCTCTCCCTCATTAGCATAGGACGTTAGTCTTGTTTTTGAATCTGCCACTATCACAATCTCATTTAAATTTAAAGCGACAGTCACCAAAATAACACAATTACGATTAAAACCTAAAAGGGACAGTTTTAAAGAGTTATAAAACATCTGTGTGGTATGTTGAGCTGAAATTTCATACACACACTCTAGGGCGGGGCTATTCAATTGACGGCCGCGGGCCAAACCGGCCCCCGAGGCAATTTGTTCCGGCCCCCTAAATAGTGTGACCAAGACGTCAAAAATAAATTTAGTTCAGTCAAAAAACGGCCGCTATAGTTATGAAGTGACGTGCGTCTGTTCAATACAGCAGTCACCTGACATTAAGTGAGTGGCGCGAGCAGCCGAAAACATTTGGATGTTTATAGAAAAGGCCTTTTGTATAATGCACTGATATCGTTAAGAGGAATGCAGTGATTAGCCGATTTCACTATTAATCCGCTTTTATTCATGCCGCATTTCTTTTGCACGGAA
Organism: Danio kyathit; assembly: GCA_903798195.1. NCBI lineage: Eukaryota > Metazoa > Chordata > Actinopteri > Cypriniformes > Danionidae > Danio > Danio kyathit. The sequence continues at coordinate 39,846,929 of LR812543.1, forward strand.
AAAAGTTGCTGCAACTAAAGTTATGCCAATAAGCACGCACATTGGATTAACTATAGCAGCAAGTCGTTGACATATTGCGTCTTTTCCGCGCGCAAGTACATTGTTTCCAATTGAGACGTGCGCATATTGGAAGCGGTGCGTGCATGGCTCACAAGCGGACAGACACAACCGCGCCCTGCAGGCGCGGCACACAGTAGAAATGATCTCAGGCGTCAGGCTGTAGTGGTGGTGAAAGTTGTGCGTGGCTTTCAGTGCAATGTAAACAAAAGATATGTTAGATGAATTATTAAAAATTATTAAAATGATTATGTATGAACGCAGATAATAACAAAAGTTCATTCAAATTCTTAGTTAATATATAGCTTAAATTAACATTAGACAAATACTATTTTTATTTATTCTTACTTTTATTTATTTAATCATTGTTCTGTTTATTTTATTGTAAAATTATCAGTCATGTTTAAATCAAAAACTTTCATTTATTTTTAAGTCCAAAGAGAGAAATGGAATATTGTTTTTTTTTTTTATTGATGTCTTGTGCTGTATTTGGTTACTGAGCAGCAATAAACAACACGTTAAAATATAAGCAGTTTTCTTGTGATTTTTCTAAACTTGTAGTGTTTTAAATGTAATAAATGCATAATAATGGTAACTGTGAAACCATGATTATCTTCAGACTATAAACGTACAACCAAAATCTATAATCGTTGCATCCCTAATTGTCACCCAGTTTAAAACATAACACATAAATGCGTCTGAATGTAGAAGCCTACTGGAGCAATACACTGATTTTGTGCCTCGAAATACATTTGGATATGCTTGTAAAAAAGCCACATTGTACAATGCAGTGATGTTATGTAGTTTCAAAATACCACATATTAACGTTTTAATGAAGAAAAAGTCAACGTGGGTGTCTTAAAGAGCAAAAATACAGCATTGAGCTCTTATTTTGCTGTTGTGTCATCACTTATATTGCAAGTCATATCTCCGGCCCCCATTGGGATGCTTTTCATGAACCGGCCCCCCATGACAAACTAATTGAATAGCCCTGCTCTAGGGCTATCAGAGACTTATTTGTAAAAAGGGCCATAATTGGTCCTCCTTAAAGTCACCACACAATTTTAATCATTATAATGTCCAAGATCGACATTTTGTTTGTAGTAGTATATTTTAGAGTCTGTTTTTTTCAAGATGCATCCCAACTAATTAGCCAAAAATGCTTTTTCTGAGCTTTTTGTTGTAAGATTGACAGTGTTACTCAACGCTGAACGATATGTCAGTGAAGCCCTTAAAATTCTGCTTCGTTAATGTCTTCGTCGAGGTTAATGACATGAACAATGCTTACAGAAAGCCCTCAGAAAGATGAAAGGAACATAAAACAAAAGCTCCTTTTTTTTTTGCAACTTTGATATGCGCCTTTGATACAATGCTAATGAGATCACATGCGGTGTCTTCTGCTAAAATCTATTCTCATCCGTTAATTATGCCGCGCCGATATTCTGCAATTAGACACGCAAAATATTCCACGTGCTCGGGTGACAAAGAATGAGGACGCTTCCTAAATACTGACGCCAGAATCGGACGTCGCCTCAGCGATAGCGGCTAGTCGTCTGACAGTGATAGCCAATAGCGTTAGCGGTCTGAGGGGGCTAATTGCGTGACTGTACGAGCCGTGTGCATCTCCTTAGATAACTAATGAAGAATTCTCAGCTTTTGAACACGCCGTTCAAGCTCCTTCAGCTCTAATTAATGACTCATTGGAGAAAGGACTGCTGGAGCCTTTTCGCACCTATTATCCAGCACTTTAATGGAAGCGTCCTCTGCATACTGAGGAAGCGTTTAAACACGCCGGATAATGTAAAGCCCTCTCTTTCTCCTGAAGATCTTCCCGCGACGTGTGTTTTTCTAATGAATTAAAGATGGCTTCCCTCCTCTCTTTCTCAGCTGGGGTAAACACCACAGCCGCATAATTTGCATGCAGTTATACAAATGAGAGTCATGCTTAATGCAGACTTCAGATAATGGGCCAGAAAGTGAGAGACACTTAAAGCCGGAGGATCTGGATTTGTAGATAGAAGCCTGGAGTGGCAGTGTATCAAACACCACTTCTGACTCTCTCTCTCTCTGTGCTTTATCTCTTGAATTGACATAATTTGTTGCGTCCTTGTCAGAGATGCTTATTTTTCACATCTCCAGTATATCAGTGTTGATCTTTGTTCGATGTGTTTTTAGTAATGAATCCTGCAGTGCAGACTATCTGCGATGAATCTTGAAGGCTAGGCCTATGTAACTGGGATTTTTTGTTGACCTTACGGGTCGATAGCCATGCTTTGACCACTCTGATCACATCTGAGAGCTAGAGACCCACATGCCCTTCTGACAAAAAACGCTGTTGATGTGAAAATGGCTCAATTAGAGGAGACTTAAACTTGTTAGGGGCCACGTTGGGCCCCCCAGGGCCTGCCGGTGATTCGGTCACAGCCATTACAGTCAATAGTGCTGGTGTGCATTAAAAAAGTGTGTATTAAGGGCACCGGGAGCTGAAAGGATGTAGCAGAAACTGCTCTTCAAGTGAACGGTTGCACAAAGAATCAGAGGCGCAATAACCATACCTGCCAGCACTCCCGTTTTTCCCAGGAGTCTACCGTATTTCAGACCCGTCTGTCTCGCGAAAAACTCCCGGAAGTTCTCTTGCTCAACCGCACCATCTCCCCAGACCTCTCACCCCTCCCCGCTCTTCACTTCGCGCACACATCACCACCCCCACCACCGCTTTTTACTTCGTTCGCATCTCTTCTCCCCCACACCCCCCCGGTCTCCCGGAATTTACGAACCAAATGTTGGCAGGTATGGCAATAACCGATATTGTGTTCCTGGGGTGAGGAACAAAACCCATTGCATTTCTCCTGTAGACTAATAGCAAGGTTTAAGTCTAGCATTTCAAAACATGCGGATCGGTAAGATCAAAAGCTCCCGCTCTTAAATCAGGGTCGGACTTGACAGGTAGAAAGATAAGGGTCGTTCTGACCGCATCAGAGAAGAAGACTCCGCATGTATCTCTCGGTGGGTATAAATGCGTGTGGACAGCAGGATCACTGTGGTAGTTTGGCAGCCAATAGCTCAACACTTACGTCTCTGACAATTACAGTTCCCTCTGACAGGGCGCACAGGTTCGGTCTCGGTGTTAAGAGACTTTGTCAAATTTGCGGCCCATCAAACACGAGGGCCGGACAGCTGCAGTCAGTCATCCCCCATTAACGCCAGCCCCTATTAGCTTTCCTGCATAGCTGCAAACCATATAAGTGGTGGAGATGCAGTCATTTATATAAACAGTGTCATGGTGCGACGGACACGTCCGGCCTTGGTCGCACCGCCCGTCTCAGTGCGCCTCATCAGGCCCTGTGATCAGCCGTAGATGCATAATACATCAGACAGGCCATGAGCGTAGGAAGAGACATTCATCACTGTCCACCTTTCAAATTAGATCTCCCAGACAAGGCAATCAGTCATAGGCATCAGTATTCAGAAGCTCATACCGGGATGCGCTCAGCTGGACTCTGGCTCCCTAGGGTGCCTTCCAATCCCTAGACGCTCCAACACTCTCCCCTAACAACTGTTTCTAGTGTTTAACCATACATACGACTGAGTCCGCTCTCCCAGCGGAGGTCCGACAGCATTCCTCTCCCCTACTCCTCCACGAAATAGTCTCGGGAGTGTCTGTGCTGTCAGTCTAACAACAGGGAAGCGCTCGGGATAGGATTCTTCTCCTTTCCACACCTCGCTGTTTTCCATTTTGTTTGTCGTTAGCGAGTAATTCATGTCCGCGCGAGATGAAAGTATAAAGCATTGAAGCATCTATTACAACTAAAAGCCTCGATGGAGAGAGTCTATGAAGATAAAAGCCGCTTCGGTATTGAGGCCTTATAGGTGGTGGCATTTGAAGATTGAACCGGCTTTACTAGATTAGGCTGAAGTCTCCAGAAGGCCTTTTGTTTTTCCTCGACTAACAATGCTTGTCATGCCAAACACGGCTGCGGAGCTTTACCGGGGAGCTTGTGTTGACAAATTAATCTTAGCGTTTACCAGAGAGAAGAAAAGTCATTTGATGTGACAAGCTACGTTGTCTTATTTGCGGTGTTATTATTTTTAGTCTGACATGAGGCACGGATGACCTAACAATTTATTTAGCTTGGTATCACTGTATTTTTTTTTACATGGAAACAAACCTGATGTAACTCGTTCTTTCTTTCTCTCTCTTTCTGTTTTTGTCCTTGCTTCTCCTGCTTCCATCCCTTGATCATCCGGCTCCAGGTAAGGACATTTTTTTTTCTAGCCTTCTGCTTCTTCCTATGCTTATCAGCTAGCACAGATAGGCCATATCAATATAAAAATACTTGGCTGCATTGGAAACTGGTGCAAAGATATGTGTACAAGCCTGAGTGAACCAGAGATGAACTCAAGGATGCGTCACCTCAGGGTTCAGGGAGCTTCATTCATTGTGCATGTCTTTTTATAGACCTAATTGATTTGAACGTCTCTAAGCACCTCAAGTCTGATATAATCTCTTTTTTTGGGGGGGGTAAATTGGTACAGTCTGTGTTGTCAAATATTATGGTTTGAATCAAAGATATCACATCTAGGACTCCATTCAAGGTACTTATTTGATGTTTAGAGTGTTTATAGAGTGTTGTGGCCTTCGGATTGCAAGAATTGATTGTTTAATCTAGTTAGGGTTGAGTCTTGACAGAAAGACGAAAGACTAGCATGTAGAATTTGCTTTGCAACATCTGTGGACATCATTTCTTCCCTACAAAGCTTTCAAATATGACTTTCAAAGAGGTGATGGTATGGGTAAACAAAAGCTATGCCACATAGTTATTGTTGTTTTTTTTTTTTTTTTTCATGACACAACCAGAACTTTGTGGAAAAAAAAGTGTAATCTGAGCCTCATGTTAGAGTCAAATCAAGACATTTGTACTGACATAAAACTTTAGTGCCTACACGGGGAGCAAGTTTGCAGGGAGCATCTCTACACATGCATCAGATGGGAGTTTGTCATTTGCATTTTGCTAAGCAACTACTCAATATACACAGGCTTGTTTTTGTGAATGTGGGGACATTAGCTTCCCATCGTTTTTATACTGTACAAACTGTATTGTCTATTGCCGTACGCCTACCCTACACATACCCCTAACATTTTGATAGTCTTTATGGAATATAATCTTTAATTAAAATTCAAATGATTTTTGCCATGAAATAAAAATCTATGATTTTGACATATTCCCAAATTCTGATAATACTGATAATGAAGCGTGTTTGTCATGCTGTCTGGGAGAGAGCCATGAGCTCTGAAGATCCTCGAGCCCAGGGCTCCCTCCCATTTCAAGGGAAGTCTGAGCTCAGGTAGGTCTCGAGAGCTCCCTGATTCATTTTTCGGCCTGTCCTTTGATTATTAGAGTTTGTGCATTGAAAGATTAGTACTAAATGCTCATATACGGTGCCAATTTGGTTTATTCAATTCACTTATACCGCATGTCTTTGGACTGTGGGAGGAAACAGGAGAGTACCCGGTGGAAACCCACACGAGCACGGGGAGAACATGTAAACTTCGCACAGAAACGCCAACTGGCCTGGCTGGAACTTGAACCAGTGATATTCTTGCTGTGAGGCAACAGTGCTAACCACTGAGCAGCCGTGACGCCTTATCCTGGATTATCTAGGAAAGAAGGGGAGGAGTAGGAGTGGATGGGGGGATTCTACAAGACGACATGGCTAATGGAGAAAATCTGATTATTTATTGTGCGTTGTCTGATTGGTAAATCATATGATAGCTAATGTGGGACCAGCTGTGGTCAATCATAAGCACGTTATCCTCTCGAGATTAGTTTATAAATAAACTTTACATATACCCACGCAACAAATCAAAATCATTAAACAATTCAACTCACCTTTTTGGATCTTTTTCAATGTGTTTTAATGCTGTGCTTTAATTTATGAGAATAAAATTAAATGTCCGATTATTGCTTTAAATACCGAAACTTATTACATACAGTAATTGCTTATTTGAAATGTTAATTTTCAGCATAAATTGAACCATTTCTGTTTTGTCATCCCTGACCCTATTTTTATTAACCTTAGTTTAATCTTTAAAAAAAAAAGGACAATGCTTGTGACTCTCGATAATCACAGAGATGTTACATCAGTTGTAAAAGGGGCCAAACAACTCGCATTCCACAGAAATGTGAGACAAGATGATGACATTAAAAAAGAACTAAATTCCAAGGCATTGAATACACTAGAATCTCAGTCCAGCAAAGTCAGTCATCGGTGTTGTGGTGGAACAACAGTGAATCTGTCCTAGAACTGGCCGTCCTCCAGAACTGAGTGTCTGGGAAATAAAGCCCAGTAAACGAGGCCAGAGAGGGCCTACAGTAATTCTAAAGGAGTTATAGTCCTGTGTGACAGGGATGGGAGAAACATAATAGCATACACATCACGTCCAGAAATGGTGCAAACACATTTTTGTTTTCGAAGAAGGTTAGAATTTGCCTAAAGACACAAAAAAATGAATGTGATCTGTAAAGTCTGTTACAGGTTTATCCAAAACTGATTGCCATTTACTATAACAGCCACTTGTTTAATTATTTATTAATGATTTTAGGATTCATAAGAGCTGTAATTGATCAAACTATGCTTGAGACCTTCACACCATTAGAGTGAAGATATTTGCCCGAACAGGAAGGAACCCGATGGGTTCGAGCGAATTCGGGCTTAATTTCTATAATTTTAGAGGGGCCGGGTATTTCGATTAGCGCAGGAAAGTAATCAAATCGTTTGTTACAACATCAAAACCCATCCCTGCAAAGGTGAAACAAATGATGACTGACAAGTCAAAAAGAGTGAATTTTGCAGAGTAGGAAATGTACAGCAAGCTGGTGGGGAAAATGACGAGGTCACTCGCTACATTGAAACCGCTGTCATGGAAAATGAAATGGATGTTCTTGGCTGGTAGAAGATAAGCAAACAATCTTACCCAAAACTTGCAAAATTAGCCAGATCAGTAGCCTAGTACTATGCATCCCGGCCTGTAGCAGCAGCAGTGAAAGGGTGTTCAGTACTGCTGGACGCACCATCAGTGAGCGCAGGGCCGTGCTAAAGCCGTCTACAGTGGATTCAAAAAACGTTCCTCAACAAAAACACATAGCCTGATCTTGGTGAGTAAAAGATTTTCAAATTATATAATATAATATAATATTATATGTTGCCATTATTCTTTTATTATTCAGCTTTACAGTCGCGTTAAGGCCGGATTGTGAAGAGAAGAAGTGGTGAAACAAATCCCGCAGAGTCTTTATCTTAATTTCGTCATTGCCAAATACCGTCTTAATTTACAATTTACTTTAATGTAATTTGTTAAGAAAGACTTTTTTTATTGATGTGTTGGCCAATTTAAAGGCTAAGTGTATGTACCTAGACCTATTTAGAGTGCTGAGATGTTACGATGTTACAGGGGACTTATTTTATTTTTTTGTTCCAACTTCTAAGTGGCCTATAGCCTACGTTTGTATTAATAAATTAAAACATGTATAAACAAAAGGCAAAAAAAACTGTGTTCATGTGCACATTTAAATAATGTCCGGCTGTAAACGGGTTCGGGCTTTTAAAAGCTGTCAATTAAAATGTACTTGTCGGGCTCAGGCCGAATTCTGTCGGGCCTAACTTTTATGGCCTGATTACAGCTCTACACACCATAGGACAATTTTGAGTTTGTCTCAGCTTTTATAACAAGAGTTCCATAGAAGACAAAGAATTGTTTTTGTTCCATTAATTTTCCTTCAGCTTAGTCCCTTTATTCATCAGGGGTCGCCACAGCGGAATGAACCGCCAACTTATCCAACATATGTTTTACTCAGCGGATGCCCTTCCAGCTGCAACCCAGTACTAGGAAACACCCATACATACTCATTCACACACAAACACTACGGCCAATTTAGTTTATTCAATTCACCTATATCGCATGTCTTAGCCTCCTAGGCCCCGAGTGTCCACATACGTGGACAGCACATTTTTAGCTCTTAAGTGGCTATTTAAAATACTTTAAATGTTTTTATATTTTGTTACAGACATAGTGTCATCCTGCAACTGTTGTGCAGCATATGAAATGTCCCAAACCCTATTTTTAACTGTCCAAAATGGGAAAACATGTTGTTTTTACTCTCTGATAGAATTTTTTTTTACTTGCATTGACTATGTAAAATATGCATAAAAACAAAATTCAGGAAAAAGTGTTTTATGTAAATTGGGACCAAGAGTCCACATATATGAACATCATTTTTCTCTAAAAGTACATCATATCAAAACATGATACTTAGATTTTTTTTAATTAGGTTCCAATAAGCCCAAATAGCAAAGAGAAATAAAAAATGCATGTAAAAAACACCTGAAGAGGTTAGGACTGTGGGGGAAACTGGAGCACCCGGAGGAAACCCACGCCAATACGGGAGAACATGCAATCTCCATACAGAAATGTCAACTGGCCCAGCTTGGACTCGAACCAGTTACCTTTTCTCTGTGAGGCGACAGTGCTAACCACTGAGCCAATGTGTCGCCCCTAAATGTTCATTACAGCATTTTAAATGACGACAATACTCATATTCATTTTTGTCATGCGTGCCAGTGCAAATCCAATGTCACGTCAACAACCCACATGTCAAATGTTAGTAAAATTGATCACATCTGATCTAGAACGCAGACAAACATAAAGCATCATATTTTAAGTATGCCTTCCTTCAAAAGGCACTCTGGGAAAAAATGGCTGGAAAATATATTACGGATATTACAGAGAGTTCTTTGGGAAAAAATGTGCAAGCACAAGGATTTGGAAGATGTGCCATCTTCCAACGAGAAATGACCCAAAACATATGGCTGAAACCCTGCAGGCTTTGAACCAAAATAAAGTGAGCGTTCTCGAGTGGCTCAGTCAAAACACAAATCTCAGGCCAATCGAACATCTGCGGAATTGCTTCAAATTGACGTTCACAAACACGTCTCTCCAATTTGAACGTTTTTTTGGCAGTGATGCTTGACAAATACTACAGGACTGAATGCTTTTTTTCATCTTTTTTGTTTTGTTTTGAAAGATCCCCCAGATTGTTTTAATGGAAGTGATGAGGCCAGGTAAAACTCTGGTAAAACACCAGAACATCCTGAATGAAGGATTAAGGCGGTGTTTACAAGAACAGATGCTGAGGGGCAGGAAAAAAGATACATCGGCCAAACAGTGGGCTTTTTTTTTCTCTCTCCTGGAGCTGTAGTGTGTCACTGTCATGGTTTCCTTGAGGTTGCTAATTACCTTAGAGATGGAAACAATTAGCTTGGCTTGAGAGGTATCTCGTCCCGTTGTTCTCTAAGTGCCATCAAAGTCCTTCGATCCAACAAGGGTTTAATGTGAGAGAAAGGCTGCGGGAATAGACCAACTGTCTGACCGGTAATTACTTGCTTTAACTCTTCAGTTACATTAACGAAAAAAACAAAGAGTCCATTACTGAGTGCTCATCATGGGGTTGTATAATGTAGAATATGACTGAGGAGAAGGAGAAAAAACAGAGTGCTTGAAAATGGGTACTTTTACAATTTTAAATCAGATGAAGATACAGTATGGTGAGGGTGAATACAGAGTTATTCAAACACAGACTATTTTCTGGTGCGCTAGTTCATACTGTATGAAAAGGTCTTGGATCCTGAGGACAAGTGAAGTTTTCTTTCTTGCATCATTTTAATTTTTCTCATCATGCCTCAGGAAAGGTCACGACCTAGAAGCTTTTCGTCTTCCGACCCCAAAAGAAAAGCACAAGAGGCAGAGGCGAAGAAGAAGCAGCGAGCGAAGACCAGATTTAAGAGCGGTTATAGGGGTTGTTGACGTGACTTTGCATTTTCACATGACAAAAATGATGACCTGCGCCTTTTTTGGAACCACTATTTAATGTGTTGCCATTTGGTGTGACAACCCTATTTAATAAAAGTGTCCAGCAAGTCTGACAAGTCAAGTGTGAAAATAATACATATACACAGCATTATTTGAAGATACGTGTCCAAAACGAAGATAAATAGTTGTCAAGCTATTTGCATATTATTAAGTGTTGATGTCGAACCTGAGTCCTACTTGGAAATAACATATTGAATGCTGCTAAGTGAGAGATGTCTGACCTGTGAAGTCGAGGCAGGCATGTCATGATTTTGCCTAGTACGATGCGATTAGGGGTGTCAAAATTAATTTTTATTCGGTGCACGCGGTGCAGAAGCGGACAATTCGGTATCAGTAATAATAATCATAACCGGTTATAGTGACGTCATTTATCTCATATGCGCTATGTTGCCGTAACTTACTATGGTGAGGGAGGCGAGCGCGAGTGTTTACAACACTCCAACTACTTAAAAACGCAGAAACTCTGTCCAGCAAACATGCAAGCAGTGAAATTGTGCAGTCTTACACTGACACTTACAGTAGAAGCCCCTTCACTGCGATTGAGAGTATGAAAGTAAACTCTATTTCTCTCTCTATCACTGTTGCCCATTTGACCGGCTGGCGTGACTTTTCCTCCCTCTCGGCTGTTACAGCGATACTTCTGGATACATGACGTCTCTCATGGATCAGCTGTGATCGACACTGCAGTGTTTCCAGATATAGCTGACTGATTCCAGACCAAAAACTATCCAAAACTCGCCGAAATACCAACCCAAAACCGCCCAATCTGGCAACACTGCGCCACTGCCGTTTATCTGTGTCACTCATCGGTGAACAGCGCCTGTAAAGTAAAATCTAAAATTGAGTATGGAAAGCGTCGTCAATGCACCGTGATGCACAGAGTATCAAATTGAACCGAGTCGATGGCATGATAATCGTAACCGAACCGTGAGACCAGTGTAGGTTCACGCCTCTAGATGTGATCCTGGGTTAACAGCTATGTTGATCCTGGAACATCATTTTTGTTCGAAAATGTAATCCATACCCATTCACTACCCCTAAACCCAAATATAGCTGCAAATTATTCCCAAAATCAGAGGGGAATAATAGTTGGATAACATCATGTAGAAGTGCATAAATCTAACCGTAAGCATAAACTTAACATAAACCGTAAACATGTTCTTAATTCTGATTGGCTAACTGGAATGTTGTTTCAGGATCAACATAGATGTGATCCAGGAACATGTCCTACTAGGTGAAATCAGGTTAGGGGTTGAGGCAGATCAAAGAATCTATACTTCAGTGAAACGCATCATTTAACATCTTCACAAATTAGAGATGGGGCTTCTGATGCAAGATTACGTGAGGCTACCTTAAGTGAAAACACATAATAACGTCTAGAATGTCGGATATCTGACCTGTAAGGGCGGGAAAGATTAAAGAACCATGACTTTCAGTGCAACACATAATTTGGCATCTTCACAAATTAGAACTAGATTCTGATGTGAGATTAGCATGGTGCTACCTTATGTTAAACATATAAATAATGTCTATAATTGTGCTAGATGTTGGATGTCTGATTTGTAAAGTCGAGGCAGATCGAAGATCCTTGACTTCAGTGCAACACATCATTTAACATCTTCTAAAATTAGAGCTAGCGCTGCTGATGTGAGATTAGCATAGGGCTACCTTATGTTAAACATATAAATGCATCTAGAATGCCACTAGATGTTGGATATCTGACGTTAGAAGTCGAGGCAGATTGAAGAATCTTGACTTTCAGTGAAACGCATAATTTAACATTCACAAATAAGAGCTAGCACTGCTGATGTGAGATTAGCATGGGGCTACCTGATGTTAAACATGTAAATGCATCTAGAATGCCACTAGATGTCAGATATCTGACGTTAGAAGTCGAGGCAGATTGAAGAATCTTGACTTTCAGTGCAACACATCATTTATCATCTTCAAAAATTAGAGCTAGCGCTGCTGATGTGACATAGCATGGGGCTACCTTATTCAGTGTGTAAAGTAACTAATTGCAAATACTCAAATTACTGTAATTGAGTAGTTTTTCCCAGGAATTGTAATTTACTGAGTAGTTTTATAAATGTGTACTTTTACTTTTCCTTGAGTACATTTTTAGTGCAGTATCTGTACTTTTACTCCACTACTTTCTTTCAAACTGCAGTCACTACTTATTTTTCTTGTCCACGGGGATTAGAAAAATCAGTCCTGAGATTCCTGTCAAATCGCACATACCAAAGAAGGTAAATCGCATCATAATGAACTACTCAAGACGTGTGCATTTATAATTGCAGCAAACTGTTTGGAAGTATTAAAAGCGTCCATGAAGAGGTTCAAAATCTTTATGCGCATTTACCAAGAGACGTTTAGATGCATGTCACTGATGAGAAAATGACAGATCTATACTGTATGATGACCAAAATGGCCTTAAACACCCAGCAGGCACAAGACGTCAACATGACGTCTGATTGACGTTGAACCCTAAAGTCTTGAGGACTTTCGGGGGAAAATCGGGTTGATGTCAGAACTCAACGTCAGGCCAATGTCAATGTCCAACTGAAAACCAACCAAATATCAACGTCTAATGATGTTACAGCTTGATGTTGTGTGAACGTTACCCCTATGACATCTATCAGACGTTGGATTTTGGTTGCCATACCTGATGAATAAATGTCAGTACTTGAATCATATATGAGGTTGGTTTAAGATGTTGGCTCGACGCTGGATTTTGGTCACTTTAACAACCTAAATCAACCAAAAATCACGTCATTTGACGTCATTATTGGACATCAAAAAACATTGTCCTTAGCTGCTGACTTGACAATTAATTTTGGTATCTGACATTACAACCTAAATATAACCTAATATTAATGTTTCATGATGTGTGCTGCTGGGCAATAACTAAATGCATACAGAATGTTACGTTTACACACACACACATGCACACATTACATGTAAACATATCAGCTTTTGACAGCATAATACTCACTACTCTTGAGTACTTTTAAAAGGGCTACTTTTAACTCCTACTTTGAGTAGTAATATCACAGCAGATACTTTTTACTCTACTTGCACTACATTTTTAGGCAAGTAATGGTGCTTTTACTTGAGTATGATTTTTTCAGTACTCTTTCCACCACTGCTTATGTTAAACATATAATACGTCTAGAATGGTGCAGATGTTGGATATCTGACCTGTAAAGTCGGAGAAGATCGAAGAACCCTGACTTTCAGCAAAACGTATAATTTAACATTTTCACAAATAGACCTAGCATTCTGATGCCAGATTAGCATTGGGTACCATATGTTAAACATAAATAACATCTAAAGTTACTAGATGTTGGATATCTGACTCTTAAGTCGGGGTTTAACTCAGTTCTTAATACTTTATAACTCACATTTGTCATTTATTTATCACATTTTGGTACTTTTATAACTCTCAATTGCGAATATTCATTATGTTTAGTACTTTATAGCTCACATTTCTGAGGACTATTTATCACATTTGTTAATTTTTTAACTCACAATTGAGATTATTCATCATTCTTACTACATTTTAACTTACATTTGGGATTATCATCATATTTCATACTTTTATAACTCAAATTGTGATTATTTATCAGTACTTAACTCACAATTGCAAATATTCATCATGTCTGGCACTGTTTAACTCACAATAGACATTATTCCTCATTTGATACTGTTTAACTCACAATTGCGATTATTAATTGTACTTAGTACAGTGTTTCCTCTAGGATTTTTTCCAGCTGTGGCGGCAGGTCTTTTGATCTACCAACTACCTATGGCATTATTTCAATGACAAATGTCGAGATCGCATTTGTGTAATACGAGCATGCAGATCTTTTTGCTTGCGCTAGGATTTCCTCTGTTCGTGCAAAAGACTTCTTGCACGACCCTCAAATATACGCTGCTCAAGTGCAATTTAGCGCGTTATGTAGTGAATTTGTCTCCAACCTTTATTAGATTTGCTAGGAATATTTATGAACGTCTCCAATAGACCTACAGAGCGGCATTAATGCGTCCTGAGGTAAAGTGAAACGGCTATAAACTCCAGCAAGAAAGTCTTTGTTTGTTGTATGCGGAGCCATAGACCTTTATCTAGAAATAAAGTATACTTATAGAAACTGTGTTCATCCTAACTGAAAGCTATACCCCGTGTTTGCTGGCCTCACGCATCACGCACCTGTCAGTCAGTCAATCAGCATGTCACCTTAAAGGGTTAAACAAATAACGCACAGCACTACTACGGTTACAGAAAGGCTTGCGCTGTTATAATTCACTTAACTTTTAATACGTTTTGGTGCGATTATAACCCGCTATTTAAAAAAAAACGACAATGTTTTGAATGAGAAGCTGTAATGTAGCCGTAGCGGGATGAATTTTGGCGTGGCGCCCCGCCATGGTAGAATGAATGTAGCGGAAACCTTGTAGTACTTTATAACTCACATTTGTAATTATTTATTACATTTTGGTACTTTATAACTCTCAATTGCGAATATTTATCATACTTAATGCTTTTCTTAACTCCCAATTGTGATTATTCATCATGCTTAGTACTTTATAGCTCACATTTGTTATTATTCATCACATTTGGTGATTTATAACTCACAATTTTAACTATTCATCACATTTCATACTTTTATAACTCACAATTGCAATTATTAATCGTACGTAATACTTTATGACTCACATTTGTAATTTATCACGTTTTGGTACTTTATAATTGTAATATTCATCATACTTAATGCTTTTTAACTCCCAATTGTTATTATTCATCATGCTTAGTACTTTATAGCTCACATTTGTGATTATTATTTATCACATTTGGTACTTTCATAACTCGTGATTGTGATTATTCCTCACGTTTGGTATTTTTACAAATCACGATTGTGATTATTTAGCAAGTTTGCTACTTCATAACTTGCGATATCACTTTTTTCATAACTTGCATATAGGCATGGGCCGGTATAAGATTCTGACAGTATGATAATCTTGGATAAAAATATCATGGTTTCACGGTATTGTGATTACTGCTCTAATATATGCTCTTTTTAAATGTCTGGGTAAAAAACAAAAACTTTTTTCCTTTTGAACACAAAATATTTTATTTTAAGAAACATTTAAAGTATTTTGGAGCAGTAGTAAACATGTCAGGCTAAATAATTCAAATAAATCATTGACTTCTGCTGTCTTCATTTATTTTACAATTTATAATGGCATTTGGAGATCTTTTCTGCTGGAGATACTGTTTTCCTTAAAAACAAACAAACAAAAAGTGAAAAAATTCTTACACATACCTTGGGAATGATATTGGAAAAAAAAATGGCGGTTTTAAAACCTTGACTTTTCCAAACCGCAGTATACCTTGGTAACAGTTATCGTCCCATGCCTACTTGCATATCACTTTGGTACTTTTATAACTAACAATAGTGATTATTCATCACATTTGGTACTTTTATTATTCACAATAGCAATTATTCATCACATTTGGTGCTTTTATAACTCATAATTGCAATTTATTTCTTCTGTTTTGGTGCTTTTATAAATCTCGGTTGTGATTATCACATTTGGTACTTCATAACTCATTCTTGTGATTATTCATCACATTTGGTACGTTTATAACTAACAATTGCGATTATTCATAACGTTTGATACAGTTATCACTCACAATTGCGATTATTCCTCCTGTTTGGTACTATTATAACTCACAACTGCAATTATTCTCACGTTTGTTACTTTTATAAATCACGGTTGTGATTATTTATCACATTTGGTACTTCATAACTCATGATTGCGATTATTCATCACGTTTGGTACTTTAATAACTCAAAATTGTGATTATTTTTCATGTTTAGTTCTTTTATAAATCACGGTTGTGATTATCACATTTGGTTCTTCATAACTCATGATTGCAATTATTCATCATGTTTGGTACTTTATAACTCACAATAATGATTATTCCTCCTGTTTGGTACTTTATAACTCACAATAATGATTATTCCTCCTGTTTGGTACTTTATAACTCACAATAATGATTATTCCTCCTGTTTGGTACTTTTATAACTCACAATAATGATTATTCCTCCTGTTTGGTACTTTTATAACTCACAATAATGATTATTCCTCCTGTTTGGTACTTTTATAAATCACGGTTGTAAATATTTATTACATTTGGTACTTCATGATTCATGATTGTGATTTATTCATCAAGTTTGGCACTTTTATAACTAACAATAGTGATTATTCATCACGTTTGGTACTTTAATAACTCACAATGACGATTATTTCTCACGTTTGGTTTTTTAAATCAAGGTTGTGATTATCACATTTGGTACTTCATAACTCGTGATTGCGATTATTCCTCTTAAGTACTTTTATACTAACAATTGTGATTGTTCATCACGTTTGATTCTTTTATAAATCACAGTTGTGATGATCACATTTGGTACCTTATAACTCATGATTGCGATTATTCCTGTTTTGTACTTTTATAACTAACACTTGCGATTATTCATCACATTTGGTACTTTTACAACTCACAATAACGATTATTCATTACGTTCTGTACTTTTATCACTCACAATTGCGATTATTCCTCCTGTTTGGTACTTTTTAGCTCACAACTGCAATTATTCTCACGGTATTAATCACGGTTGTGATTATCACATTTGGTTCTTCATAACTCATGATTGCAATTAATCTTCTTGTTTGGTACTTTATAACTGACTAATGATTATTCCTCCTGTTTGGTACTTTATAACTCACAATAATGATTATTCCTCCTGTTTGGTACTTTATAACTCACAATAATGATTATTCCTCTGTTTGGTACTTTATAAATCACGGTTGTAATTATTTATTACATTTGGTACTTCATGATTCATGATTGCGATTTATTCATCATGTTTGGCACTTTTATAACTAACAATAGTGATTATTCATCACGTTCGGTACTTTTATAACTCACATTTGTGATTATTTCTCACATTTGATTCTTTTATAAATCACAGTTGTGATGATCACATTTGGTACCTTATAACTCATGATTGTGATTATTCTTCCTGTTTTGTACTTTTATCACTAACACTTGCGATTATTCATCACATTTGGTACTTTTACAATTCACAATAGCGATTATTCATCACGTTTGGTACTTTTATCACTTACAATTGCAATTATTCCTCCTGTTTGGTACTAATATAACTTACAACTGCAATTATTATCACGTTTGTTGCTTTTATAAATCTCGGTTGTGATTATTTATCACATTTGGTACTTTATAACTCATGTTTGTGATTATTCATCACATTTGGTACTTTTATAACTAACAATAGCGATTATTCATTACGTTTGGTATTTTATCACTCACAATTGCGATTATTCCTCCTGTTTGGTACTATATAACTCACAACTGCAATTATTCTCACGTTGTTACTTTTATAAATCGCAGTTGTGATTATTTATCACATTTGGTACTTCATAACTCATGATTGCGATTATTCATCATGTTTGGTACTTTTATAACTAACAGTCCCTGCGACCCGGATAAGCGGATGAAAGTGACATAACTAACAATTCATCACATTTGGTAATATATAATTCAAAATTGTATATATTCTTCATTTTGTTCTTCATAACGCACGTTTGTATTTATTCCTCATATGTAGTACTGCATAACTCACATTTGTTTATTAGTCTTCATGTTTGGTGTGTGTATAACTCGCAACTGCAATTATTCATCCCGTTTGGTACTTTATAATTCAAAAGTGTGATTATCACATCTGGAACTGTTTAGCTCACAAATGTGATCAGTCATATGTTTGGCACTTTATATTTCACATCTTTCTTTCTTTTTTACTTTTAAACTACCAGTGTTTATCCAGTGCTTGTAAATGTTATTTGGAATATTTTACTATATACAGTGTACAGCATCTTGACCTTTTGACCTTAAACATCTACATTTTCAGTATTTTCTTTAAATATCATCTGAATGATTTGTCTTTTCCTCCCTCGCCAAATAATAAATAAGCCATAAAAACACCCCTCCCCTCATCACATATGAACAGAATTCCTCACACCATTCCATATTTTAGTGAATACCTTGATAATGCATGACCATAAATAACTCATTTCACCAAAGCACGCTCCCTTTCTTAGATAAACATTCATGTATTTTACTGATTTATGTATATGTGACAGAGTGCCAGCGTATGCTGTGTCCGTAGGGGTACGGCATGCATTTGACTCGTCTGTTTCTCCTTTCTCTGCCAGTGCCACAGAGATCCACTTTAATCTATAAGAGATGCAACTTTGATTATTCCTTATAATTGGTACATTATAATTCACAGTTGTGATTATTCCACATAATTGGTACTCTTTGACTCACACTTGAAATTATGCTTAATATTACTGTAGGTTCTTTTTCATATTTAATATTTGTTTATTTCTCATAAATGGTACCTAATTTGATCATATATTTTATATTTGAGATTTTCATCATATTTCCTACTTATTTAACTTAGACATATTTTGTACACAATTTATTATTTTTCATACTTTGTACTTTATAACTCAGATTGTGATAATACCTTATGTTTGGTATTTTATATTGCTCATAGCTAGCCTAGCACTTTATCTTAATGGGCCCTATCATACACCCGGCACATTAAGGGCAAGATGTGTATGGAGTGTTTGTTGCTATTGTCAGACCAGCGCAACTGTAATTTTCACGTTTTGCGCAATGTTGTTTAAATAGCAACTCCATTTGCGCCACTTTGTGGACTATATGGTGTGCTGGTCTATAAAGGAGGTGTGTTAAGGTGCGTTGTTGGCTCTTTGCTATTTTGAGAAACTACATAGACAGCAACATTGACCAATTAAAAGCTGCTCTATAGTCCAGCGAATAGCGCATTAGTTATGAGCCTATGCTGGTCCAAACGCTTTCACATTGCTTAATACACACAGGATGTACAGCAATACACAAATATCTTTACATATGACAAAAAATGTAAGGATTAAAATATTACAACAATTATTATTTTCTACATACTGTAGATATAAAAACCACTGTCTCCATGCCTCATCTTGGCGGGGCTTTTTCAGTTTATTCATGACAGTTTGCATTAGTATAATGTTATTATTATTAGCAGTATTACTTATTATATGCATATTTATATTTGTTTTAATTAAAACAAGTTTAGATTTGTCCACCTGTCGGGTTTTGGGGACGTATGCATCACCATATGGGTCATAAAAACAGGACGTGTGTTTGGACATAACTGAAATTAGAAGAATTTGTTTTAAAACAAATCTTTGCGATTAACAAACTAAATTAAAAATGTAGACTAATGGATGTCTTTAGTGGAGTGAGTACAACACCGTTTCCTTATCCACGAAAGTAAAGAGGCCGAATGGAGGAGGCTCGTTCTTTATCCTCGCGCTGCAGATGCTCTGTTTAACTATTTTCTCGCTAGTGAAGTGTTCGGTTTTTCCACTTACAAAGTTCGCCATGTAAATAGCAAATGCGCCATGGCACGACACAACTGATTCTTAAAGGAATGAGAGATGAGATTGGTCTAATACACATGATGCTTAAAACACACTCATAACCAGGGCCAGACGGAATCTGCGGACGTTTTTTGCTTTTCTGCGGAGAATTTTGGTAAAAATCTGCGGATTTCTGAGGAATTATTTTAGGAGTATCATAACTTAAACCCTAATATGTGAAATAAAAAATAATATCTTTTTAACTTTTATTTAATGTTTAAAATGCAAATCCAATTAGATTAACAGTAAATAGTTAACTGTAAGTAAATTAAACAGATTTAATTATGGGCTAAAAATGTGCGGAAATCTGTGGAAAATCTGCGAAAATCTGCGGAATTCTGCGCGCGCAGATTCCGTGCGGGCCTACCCATAACTCATTATGAGAATAAGCACAACCCTGTTAGACCATGCGCCGGGGCGCAGAACATATTTTTTCGTCCTTAAAATAGCTAAATTGTATTCGTACACACTCTAATGCTTTTACACCATGCGCTTTAGACTTTGTGCCTAGATTGTTTAAAAAAAAAGCGCCCACTGTTGTCATTATCATATTTACCACGATTTTGCATAATTACAATTATTTTTTGTATTTAGTACTTTAACTCACTGTTGTGATTATATCTGATATTTATCACTTTATATCATACAATGACAATACTTTTTTCATAGTTGGCACTGACTCGCTATTGTGATTATTTCTGATATTTATCACTTTATACTGCGCAATTGCAGCTATTTTTCATAGTTGGTAATTTATAACTCACATTTGTGATTATTCTTCATAATTGGTTGTAATTTGTTCCTCGTAATTTTAGCTTGTATATAATTATATATATATTAGGGATGCTCCGATCAGGATTTTTGCAGCCGATACCAAGTACCGATTTTTTGTGATGGTGATCGGCCAATATTGAGTACCGATTCTGATGCTTCAAGCTTTATAATACATGGAGCACATTTTCCCCCTAAGTATGATAATTAAGTGGAGATCTTGCCTTACACCTCAGAGAATAAATGAAGAATGTTGCATATAATCCCTCAAACATGTCTCTTATAACTATTTAGTGTGGACATGTCATGGTCAAAAGCAATTTTACAGAAAATAATAGATAAAACAGATTAAAAAAATGGTAAGAAAAACAAGTAACCAAGCAATTTGGAAACATTGCAAATGATGGAAGAAGAATTCGACATGTCTCAATCAAGAAAAAGTACATATTTAATGCATAAGATGTTAAAATGCACATCTATAAATATATTTGTTTATTGCAGTAAGTATATTACAAAAAGGTATATTATGAACTATTCAATTAAAACATTTTTTTTTTACGTTTTTAATTGTATTTCAGCCAGGTTTTAGTGAACTTGCATTATTGTCAAAAAACAGAACTCTCAGTTCTTATATATGTAAAAAGATCTAAACACATGCAAGACCATTCCAATATTTTGCTCTCCAATTAGCATGTCTGGTTCCTCTGCATATAAACTCGTAAACAGACACCTGTGATCGGTTCATGAGATCGGCCAGATTGGCGAGTACCGATCGAGTCATAAAATGTGATTATCGGCCGATACCGATCTCTGGCCGATCGATCGGAGCATCCCTAATATATATATATATGCACTACCTGACAAAAGTCTTGTCATTGAACCCAGTTGTAAAGAGCTACAAAATAACTTATAGTTCAAAGCGAATAAGTGGCAGAAGGTCTTTTTCCGATAAATCATTTGTTGAACTGCATCCCAATCATCACAAATACTGCAGAAGACCTGTTGGAACCCGCATGGACCCAAGATTCTTACAGAAATCAGTCAATTTTGGTGAAGGAGAAATCATGGTTTGGGGTTACATTCAGTATGGAGGCATGCGAGAGATCTGCAGAGTGGATGACAACATCAACAGCCTGAGGTATCAAGACATTTGTGCTGCCATTACATTACAAACCACAGGAGAGGGCAAATTCTTCAGCAGGATAGCGCTCCTTATTATAGTTCAGCCTCCACATCAAAGCTCCTGAAAGCAAAGAAGGTCAAGGTGCTCCAGGATTGGCAAGCCCAGTCACCAGACATGAACATTATTGAGCATGTCTGGAATAAGATGGAGGCATTGAAGATGAATCCAAACGCTTTCTTTGCCATTCCAGATGATTTTATTAATAAGTTATTTTCAGAGTCATTCAGAGTGTGGATGCAGTCCTCCATGCTCATGGGAGTCAGACACATATTCATTCTGTTTCCACTGC